>CM024629.1:21395498-21543836 GCA_014182585.1 Eucalyptus coolabah | reverse complement strand
TGTTCTTGAGTTTTAGTGGAAATGATACTCGTTGTAACTTCACGGGCTTCCTCCATCAACGTTTGGAAAACGCCGGAATCCGCGTATTCATGGACGAACATGAAATCAAGGTGGGTGATAACATTGGCAAGACAATTCGACAAGCTATCGACAACTCCAAAATCTACATACCCATCATCTCTCAAACTTATCCCGACCGTAAATGGTGTCTCATCGAGCTTGAATCCATGATGAATAATGTGTCTCGGTTAGAGGGTAGACAAAGGATTTTCCCCATCTTTTATAAAGTGGAACCTGGAGATGTTAAACATCGGACTCCACAACCCAAGGATCCTTCCTCTGAAGTTGAACTTAGGGCATTCAAAGAGGCTCTCGCAAAGGTTGGTCAAATCAAAGGATGGAAGGTTGAGGACGGACAAAGGTAAAACTACCTTTAAGATGCCTGCCTAATTCTTCTTTCTTTTGTCTTTGTTTTAGGGGATGAAACATTGCCCGATCAAATTATTTCTTTTATTCTTTTTTTAATTGGAAAATGATTCTCCTATTACAAGTGCTGAAAATCTTTTCCAGCCTTAGTTATAAATGCCGAAATTTTACTTGTCACTTGGTAATTTTGGTCGTTGTGTAGACCAATACTATATAGAAGAACGCATAGAAGAACGCATCTAACGAATTCTGCTAAATTAGCCTATACTAATTATTCAGTGCATTTAAATATTCTTTGTGATGTACTTCAATCTTTTCAAAGTTTGAAAAGAAAAAATCGACATTCCACATGTGATGTGTGGGTATGAATTTAATCCAATCGACTAATGAAAGCGCTTTTGTGTATGGCAGCCAAACAGAAATTGTCGATAAGGTTGTTCAAAAAGTTTTGGAGGTGCTGGGTAGAAAAGAAGAAATACAGAGTCAGTATCCGATTGAACTTGATGACTTGACACAGTCACATGAAGATTCTTTGAATCGCGCAGACAAGGTGTGACATCTTCTTCTCATCTTCATCCATATACACTAAAGCACGGGAATGCATGAATTTGAAATTTCATTTGTTCCAAATCTTGGCTTGATGCTATAATTTGGTAAAACTACACAAACTGCAAGAAGTTAAATAATATTCTGAAATTTATGCGGACAAAAATATATTTTTTAATCAACTAGTGTTCCTTCAACATGTTCTTTTTAATTTGAAATGTCGTTTCCTAAAAATTAAATAAGTACACGAATGTAAGTATCATGAATTGTAAGTTTTAAATTTATTTCTTGCTGTATAACTCATTGTTGGATGTTATGTCATGTGATAAGTGTTTTTTTTTTAATGTTTTATGTCATACTATTTAATTTAGCAATAATCGCCCTCTTGAACGTTTACATTGTTGCAACTAGCCTGCAAATTTCGAAAATGGTGTAGCTTACCCTCCTATCTTCACTAGTTTTATAAGTTTGCATGACCGTCAAATTAACCTAAAATCTTGTCATCGAAAAGCATTAGGAAAAGGGGCTATTCTCCAAAGATTGCTTAGCAAAAGCATAGCTTTGTTAAAGCAAGACAGATCCTCCAACCCATTTCCCCTCCTGTTTTCTGCCTTTGCCAGTACCTCCCAGCTTCTCCGGCCTACTCTAGTTCCATTTTAGAAATTTTTACCACAAGATAGGATGTGATTTTTCTGC
The DNA here is from genome assembly GCA_014182585.1 of Eucalyptus coolabah. Lineage (NCBI taxonomy): Eukaryota > Viridiplantae > Streptophyta > Magnoliopsida > Myrtales > Myrtaceae > Eucalyptus > Eucalyptus coolabah. The sequence continues at coordinate 21,542,168 of CM024629.1, read as the reverse complement.
TCAATTGCCTTGCAAATAGAGACTGGAGTTTTAGATATTGACATGGCTTAAGTTGGCAATGCACACACTATTGTTTTAGCGAGTACTTTTTCCTAGCTCTTAACAGTAACTTTTCCTTCCCCTTCAACTTTCAAATGCTCTGCCATAGAATAAATTGCAAAAGACAAATCTCATGTCTTGGATAGTGTATGAAATTTTACTTACTATACCACCTAGACTATATTTTTTCGTTGTTAGATACAAAATAATCTTAGGAGCTACACTTGTCTAGATGTGGATAAAGCCTTATTTGAAGCACATGGATGTGGTAGTTTATGTGTGCGAATAGGAATCAGAAGCTAAATATTAAAACTGTACTATTAAAAAGAGGATTTTTTTTTTCCTATTGACACAATTTCTTTACTAACTGTCACAGTACAAAGAAAATGTTTCCCAAGTGACCTAATCTATTCTTGAGTAGATGATTAGAATCTTAGCATTATCTGAATTGTGTAGTGCTTAAAACTTACATGGAATTTCAATGTGGTCCAGGTGCAGAGGGATACCGTAGGGAGAGAGAGGAGTCCAAACAGAGGAAGGATTCGTCAATTTGAGGGGAATGAGATATGCAAGGAGAGAGAGCCGAGTGTAGGTAGAGAAAGGGAGGAGGACAGAAAGTACAAGAAGTACGTGGAGGAGGGGCAGATGGCGAGTGTAGCAAGAGAAAAGGAGGATGATGGAAAGCACATGAAGTACATGCTGGAGGAGTAGATGAGGAGAGGGACGAGTGTAGGCTAGACGAGAGGGACGAGCGTGGGAAGAGAACTGGAGGATTATGGGAAGCACATGAAGTACATGCTGGAGGAGCGGATGAGGAGAGGGACGAGTGTAGGCAAAGAAAAAAAGGATGATGGGAAGCACATGAAGTATGTTCTGGAGGAGTGGTTGAGGGAAGGGACAAGTTGAAGTAGGCACAACAAAAGGGACAAGCATAAGAAAAGAAAGGGAGGATGATGGGAAGCTCTTGCAGTATGTCCTGGAGGAGTGGTTGTCGTCGTTTCCTCAACTCTCTCTTACATTTTCTCAAATTTCACAGAGGAAAACCTGAGGATCGAGTTCAAGGTCAACACCATTCGTTTTGGTGCCACATTTTCGAAATGTGATTGATTGCGGGAGAATTATAAGAAAAGTCCTCAACTTATTACAATTATAAATTTAGTCCTAAACCTTTTTTTTTTTTCTAGTTCAATTTTAAATATTTTATATTTGTGCTAATTTAGTCTATTCGGCCAATTTTGGCCGGTTGCCTTGACATAGATGCTGGCCAGCACCAGCCGTCCAACCGATGCCAACGTGAACAATTTTTAATAATACTTTTTTCTAATTTTTATTTTTATTTTTCCTTTTCTTCATTCTTTGCTTTTTTAAACCCACAATGTCTGGCCAGGCTCACCTCACTTGCAGCCATGACCTCAACCAACACGCTTTCCTTCCGATTTCATCCTTGTTGTCATTTCCCCAGCTCTCTCTTGCATTTTTCTCATATTTCACAGAGGAAAACCAAAGGATCAAGTTCAGGGTCAACAATGTTCCTTTTTAGTGCTACTTCTTCGAAATGTGATTGATTGCGAAAAAATTATATAAAGAAAAAGTCATAAACTTATTACAATTGTACAAATTTAGTCATAACCCCTTTTTTCCCAATAGCATTTGTAGCAATTCAGTTCATCAGGCCAATTTTGGCCTGTAGCACTAACATGGATGTCGGCCAGCACCAACCTTCCAACCGATGCTAACATGAACAATTTTTAATACTACTTTTTCTAATTTTTATTTTTATTTTCCTTTTCTTTCTTCATTGCTTTTTAAACCCACGGTGGCCGACCAAGCTAGCCTTGCCTATAGCCATGACCTCAACCAACACGCGTTTCCCCCATGACATGGATGTTGGCCAACACTAGCCGTCCGACCAATACTAATGTGAACAATCTTTAATAATAATTTTTCTATTTTTTTTTTAGTTTTTCCTTTTCTTCCTTCTTTGCTTTTTTAAACCCACGGTGGCCGACTAGGCTAGTCTCACCTGCAGCCACGACCTCAACCAACACGCGTTTCCTCCACTGACATGGATGCCAGCCAACACCAGCCGTCCAACCGATGCTAACGTGAACAATTTTTAATAATACTTTTTCTATTTTTTTATTTTTATTTTTAGTTTTTCCTTTTCTTCCTTCTTTGCTTTTTAAACCCATGGTGGCCGGCCAGGCTAGCCTCGACTGCAGCCATGACCTCAACCAACACGCGTTCCTTCTGGTTTCGTTCTTGTCATCGTTTCCCCAACTCTCTCTTGCATTTTCTGAGATTTCACAGAGGAAAACCTGAGGATCAAGTTCGGGGTCAATATCAGTTGCATTTTTCAATAGGGCGCAACAATCTTCATCCATCAGAGGAAGAAGACGGTGCAGATTTTCCTTACCAACCATCATCTCCACCAATGTATCGCTCCTACCATTAAGAATCACAACTCCTCCATATCACGAAATTTTAGGATTTAATTGCACTTTTTGAGAATCTTAAGATTTGATTGGGTTTTCATGACAAGTTTTAGAACTTCCAATACATTTATCTCCTCAACAAATATAATGGAATTTCAACGTCTACAAAATAATCATTCTTATGAAGGGTGCTGATACTTAATACTGGATTCAGGAGTTGACTTTCACAGCCATCTTATAGCAAGATATATCAATTTCGTAATGAAGCTCAGGTCTGTCCCTAAATCGAAAATGAGAGCAGACTTTACGAATAGGAGGTTAAAGGAGATACAGCTTCTTTGTGCCCATGCTAAGAGATTGATCCTCGCTCTATTCGCGCTGGGGTCTTAATCTTATTATAGAGAGACTTTACTACAGATGGCAGCAACCATCGGATGCACGATTCTTGACCGGAAACCCAAACTCGCTAAAGAGCAGTTAAACGGCGCTCACAAACTGTGACGAAACTGTTGAGTGCCGAGGCGGATGTGTGCTGCATTGGCGACCGGTACAGCAGAAGAAATCCTCTTCGTCTTGCGGCTGTGGAAGCCGGGTCCGGTGTTTTGAGGAGCTGGTTCAAGAGGCCGAGGGCGGCATGTGATAGGGTTGTTTAACGGGGATTTCATTCCGTGAAGCATAATAACTTAAAAAGGCTTTGAAGCTTTTCGTGGAGACTCTGGGAGATCATGACATGAACAATTTCGGTCATGCCCAAACCAAGAAGAGGGATAGATAAAGGCAGCAAATTTTGGATTTTGGATAAATTTGGCCAATCATTTGCCCCTTTAAGAAATTTCTCTCTTTTTTATGGCCTTTTTATCCCTTGACAGCTCTAAATATCTGCAGAATTGGCATGAAGAGTACTATTCATGCTAAGCATGACGTTAAAAGGTTTCATGTCAAGTCTCGTCTGGATCTCAGGATCCCTAGATGTAAAACACTTAGAGGGTCCTGTCAGGTAATGGGTAAGAGAAAGACATTGTGCCAATTGGGGATGCGAGGCGTGCAAGCACCAACACATTAAAATAAGGAATGTATCCTAACAGCTCATTCCAAAGATAAAGATGGGTGCAGCTAACCCTCGTAGGGAAGTAATTCCCCTTCCATGGTGAGGTAATCCTTCAACCGCATCAAGGATCCAAGAGAGCCCCTGGATGAAGGTTTTTCTTGAAAAGGACTAAATATTCCATTCTTTGCTTTTTGTCGTCCATTAACTAATTATTAGGAAATACTATCTATTTGACATAACAAGTCGAAAACAAAGAAAAACAATTATTATTAGTCTTGGTGCATATGATTGTCGTCAAATCACGTAACCCATGTAAGTCACTATGAAGTTAAAAGTTGTATTAGGACAAGAAAAGGTTATAGTATGGCAAGACCGATACTAGTAATTTGTTTGATGGCGAATATAATTTGTGGATAGGTTCTAGTTCCAGGAAAGATATGCAAAATAAGTTTAAGAATTATAAGAAAATAGCAATAAAAGATGTTGAGAAAGGTTTAGAAATTTAGAACCTACCACTGTACATTATGTATATAAGAAAAGAGGAACAGCTTTGAATATAAGAGATATGACCCAATTAAGGTCGTCGGAAAAAACAATCTCGGTGAACGGAAATGATGAAACTTTTCCATAATTTTCTAAGACAGTGACGAAATAAACAAAAAAAAAGTGAATCCGAAATGTTTTTCAATTGGTTTCTATATAGGGTAAAAAAGAGGAAAGTATGATTGACCCCGAATATCATTATACAACTTATATTGCACCCTAAAGATTAATCATTTTTCCTACTATAGAATTAAAAAAAAAATTAGGAAAAATTCCAAATAATGGCTTGAAATGTCTTCATTTTCTCAAATAATGACTTAAAGTGGATCTTATTTCAAATTAGGGCTTGAAGTGTCGTCTTTTTTTTTTTTTTCAAATAAGGGTTTAAATTGGATCTTGTTTCAAAGAAAGGCCTAAAGTAACAATGTCTGCATTTCAAATAAAGACATGATTTTTTAGCTGGTCAAGGATATTTTAGCCATTTAACTTTTTTTTTTGAATTTTTTCCTTTGTTTTTTCCTTTTTTTTTTTTTTTTTTTGGTTTTCTTTCTTCTTTGCCCATTGATGATGCTAGAAAGGGTTGGGCAAGGGTGACTTGATTTGGCAAGGGTCACCCTTGCTAGTTCTGGCAAGGGACGGCCTTGCCTAGGCTAGGTGACCCCTACCCCGGGCTGGCGAGAGCCAACCTTTCTAGCGAACACCCTTGCAGCCATCAGCGAGGTCTACCCTTGCTAGATTTGAGTGAGGGCCACCTTGTCAGGGATCGATGAAGAATGGCCTCACCTGGGCGAGGCGACCCTTACCCTGGTGAGGCTGCCCTCACCAGCAACAAGCAAGGGTTTCCGAGGTGAGGCCGACCCTTGTTGATTAAGGTTAATCCAATATTTGTCCCAACTCTTAACAAAAGCTTGAATTTCACTGATTAAAAAAAAAAAAACTAAAATTTGTCCCGACCCACTAGAGCAATGTGACACAAACTATCTGGTTTTCCGAAAAAGAATCCCTCTGGGCAGCATTTATTCAAGCGTACTAACATATACAGGTGAAGAGCTCGTGCGAAGAACTTAGAAGATAATGGCATACGGTGTAAGAGCGAAAAACAAACAGGTGCAGATCGTACAGAAGTAAAAGAGTGAAAAAGGAGTCTTCAGAACAAGCACCTATCTCCGAATTCATCCATCGCTTACATGTAGGCTCGAAGGCCAGCTCCAGTGCCGGTTATCACAGAGAGAGAGAGAGAGAGAGAGAGAGAGAGAGAGAGAGCTGCGAGTGTGAGGACGAGAGCAAGAGACGTTAGGTTAAGACACAGACAAGTCGGCGAGAAAGCTATAAGGAGGCCTTCGCTCTTCACAAAATATTCGATCATGTGCTCAAACTTTTTTTCCCAATAAAAATACAATTCTCTTTTTTAATTTAATTGTCCTTTCATGCATACGTAATGTTTCGCCACCGAAATTGTCCATAAAACACCTTTTGAAATATGGATAGCTATGAGAATTGACAAAGGACATGAATGATACTTTGTTGATTTTTGGACTTGAAACGTATATAGACACAAATTCTAAAATTAAATATATGAAAATTGGAGGCACTCTTGGCCATTCATATAAAAGGGTACCAAAATGTAAAGATAATAGAAAGATAAAATCGAGCAATAATTATGACGATTTTTTTAGTCAAATTACAATCATGTTATTTATACCTACTAGCGATAGTTAACAATGATTACAGAGAAAACAAATCACCTTCTATGTCGAGAACAATTATAACAAACAACCCATGCTTCTCGGCCATTATCAGTAGTGGCCTTCAAGATTCACATCTCCGTGACCGGGGGGTCGTGCTCATGCTGGATACTTATGATTGTAACCCAAATTGTTGGTTTCAGGACTTGAACACTTATCTTGCTCTCAATTGGTCGAACTTCATTCGAACTTAGGTTCTTTTGTCGATTGAACCCAATTTTACTTACCAACATTCGGTGACCCAACAGTATGCAATTCTCTTTTTATATCGCGTGTCAGCAACTCCTCATCTCTTCTAATGATCGTCTATGGTTACCAGCAAAAGGGACTCAGCAGAATTTTCCTCATCTATGTCTTGCTCGATCTTTTCTTGTACGAGTCGATGGTCAAGGACTAGGGCAACTTTTGGTGTCAACAGACACATATACGTACAAAAATGCTAAAATGTGACAAACCATGTCAGCGCCACGACGTTACTGATTAATCTAGTTATTGATGTGTAAATAAAAAGAAAAGAACGTAAAAAATGATGACGGAGAAATCCCGAGAGAAAAAGAGACGCAGGGAAACAGAAGGAGATTTTTTTTTTTTTTTAAATGCTGGAAAATCATTTAGTTTGTTCTATATCTTTTAAGGTTTTTTGTTGCCGCATACGATGTCACGTGCTTCGGTGTGAGCCGGCCTGGCCACCCCGGCAGCGTGCCGCTGCTCAGGCCTCGTCATTTCCCTGAACCACGCCCGGGATTGGTTACCCAGGGAAGGCTTCACGGCGATCAGAGGTGGGGCCCTAACCCCTGTAGAGGGGCCTCGCCGGGCTCACCCAATGGGACCGTTATCCCATACTACCCCCGCCCACTTGCCTATAAATGGCTTATGGGGGGAAGTCCTCCCGGAATGGTCATTTCAGGAGGGAACCTTTTAAGGTCTTGTTCAGGACCGTGAGTGTGCGTGTATATACACAAAAATAAAATCCTCAAGCGACAATTATTTCCCAGTTTTTAACTTCGTTCCAAAATTGGGAAAATAACAAAAAAAGTCCTAAAATTATTGTAATTGTGCAAATTCAATCATAAACTTATTTATTTATTTTTTTTACCAATTGAATCCTAAACTTTTTGCAACCATATCAATTTAGTCCATCCAGCCAAATTTGGTTGCGATGTGGAATGGCCGGAACTAACGTAGCTAATTTTTAATAATATTTTATCATTTTTTAAAATTTAAAATTTTCTTTAATTTTCTTTTTCTTTATTTTTTTTTTCCTCTTCCTCCTTCCTTTGGCTAGTCGTCGAACCAAAGCGACCTTGCCGTTAGTGGTTGGGCAAGCTCGACCTTGCCCACCTCTCGATGAGGCTCACTTGCCTCGCTAGTGGTTGGGTGCTTGCCCAACGACGGCAAGGCAAGCCTTGTGTTTGGCCAATCGCATCAATCGATCGGCCAACGAAAGAAGAAGGAATGAGGAAAAAAGGGAAAAATAAAAAATTATCCAAAAAATAAAATATTATTAAAAAATTATCCATGTCAATGTCGCTCGGTTGGATGGACTGAATTGTGCCAAAAATTTTAGAAAGGTTAGTGAATTGACAAAAAAAGTTTAAGACTGAATTGGCATAATTGTAATAGGTTTGAATTTTTTTGGTAATTCTCCCTTCCAAAATTATTGAAAGAAACCATCTTCTCAGATAATTCCAACATGCGCTCGTTTGCAATGCAACATTCACGGATCCTCAGCCTCGGAATCGAGAAAGGTTAAAAGGGGCGAGCAACATCACGTCTCGGCAAGTGACTAATACCACTTCTATTGGGTCGAGCTTCAAATAATGCAAATTTAAGAAAGATACGCACCTGCAACAAACAAGCAATCCGATAACTAAGTGCAGTATCAATTTCCATATAGATGCCGACATAAATCAATAGTAGTTGGCATAAACTAAAATCAATTGCTATGTCGAGAACCCTAGGGTCCCACTTTGCTAGGTGATAATGGTTATGCCCCAAAAATTTACTTCGGTTGAGGCCGTGATTAAGTCCCAAAACAGAACCGCTCTGCACATATGTTCATTTCTCATATTATCATCACATGTAGGCTGACGATGAGTACAAATCAAATAACACAATTTGACAATGCCGCCACGTGTAATATAACAATGATAAAATTATCTCGTATACGTGTCTTGTCAGTGCACTTTTAGTACAGCACTTAGATGGTCGAAAAATGTTCAAAGCCTGATTCGATTGTTGAAATAGTGTGCCATAAAATCTTTCATTTTTATATCTCATCGAAAAGTACGTGCCAAAACTAAGGTCGATAATACGAGCTGACCAGCATTAGGAACTAGATTTTTGGCAACTCTCTCCTAGCATTTCCGGTCCTTTTTTTTTTCTGGCCTCTTCTCTTGTTTTGTTTCCATGCCGTTGGGTTGTTTACCCAGTGACTCCAAGAGTAAATTACTCTAATTAAAGAGTTTATTATAATTATTTTCTTCTCTCACTGCATTCCCTTCTTTTCCTTTTTGTCAAAACAACATTTCATTTATTTGCACAGAAAAACACGAAAGAAACAATGTGGTCCAATTGCAAATTAAGACAAATCCTAAATAACTTCTAAACAAAACAAGCTCCAAATAATAAGATGAACGGTACTTTCACATAGTACGGATCTTTTCTTCTTTCTCAAAGACCTGGCCGGCTGATAATAAAATCTGATATAATTGTCTATTTCTTAGCTAATGCTCCGCTTTAGCAAGCAGACACGAAGTTGACCAAGACTTTTTTTTAACAAGCTTTAAATTCACTGCTTTATTCATTTATGCGTGCTCTGCTACGAAAGCATTCCAAAAACCTCAACTCACTTTGGATTTGTTTGTTAAGTGGTCAAACAGTATCTAATTCTATTTTTTTTTTTTTTACTTCCGGGAACAAAAAAAGAACAAAAATCAGTTTGGTAACTCTTTTGTTTCTGGGAACAAATTTGTTCCTGAAAATATATTTGGAACAAAATCAAGAAATAGAAAAAAGTTGATTCTTTATCCTCGGGAATAACTCTAGTTATGGCGTCACCGCCCTCGGTGAAGCGGCCGGGTGAGGCTTGGCCGAGCCTTGGCTAGGTGAGCTCGGCCGCCAAAGTGGCCGATGATGCTCGATGAGGTCGCCGAGCCAAAGAAGAAGAAGGAGAAGAATAAAAAGAAAAAAAGAAAAGAAAAAGAGAAAAATATAATACAATTATTTAATAATTAAAAGAAATTTAAATCAAAAAAGAATTTGAGGTCTTACTAGATGCATTTATATCTTGAGAATAGAAATTTTAAACAGTCACCAAATACATTAAAATGCTTAGAAACTCATCCAAGAAATAGAATAAGAAAATAATTTATAAGAATGAATTATTCCCGATAATAGAATAGTTACCAAATAGACCTTCCTTAGCTAGGCCACGCCGTACCAAGTTACCGACCTTTTTTTTTTCTCTTTTGGGGAGTGTAATGGTGTGACATTTTCTTTTATCGAGTCAAAGAAATAGAGGGCCCACTTTTTTTATAAAAAAAAAAAAAGGAAAGAGAATTGAAAGTCAAATTGAAAGGCAAAAAGAAGTGAGCACGCTCACTCTTTTTAGGAGTTGAAGTAGTTTGGGAAAAGAGAGAGAAAGATGTATGGTACTTTCACATGTTACATATCTTTTCTCCTTTCTAAAAGACCTGGCTCGCTGATAATAAAATCTGATTTAATTGTCTATTTCTTACTTGATGCTCTGCTTTAGCAAGCAGACACGAAGTTGACCAAGACTTTTTTTTAAAAAAGTTTTAAATTCACTACTTTATTCATGTATGCATGCTTTGCTACGGAAGCATTCCAAAACCTCAACTTACTTGGGTCTATTTGTTAACTGGTCAAATAGTGTATGATTCTATTTTTTTACTCCCGAAGACAAAAAAAAAAAAAAATCCTTTGGTAGCCTTTTTTGTTTTCAAGAACAAATTTGTTCTTAGGAATATATTTAGAATATAATCAAGAAGTAGAAAAAAGTAGTTTTTTTTTTTTTATTTCCAAGAATAACTCCATAATCAAGTTTATTTTCCTTTTTGTTCCTCTTTTCTTTTCTTCTTTTTCTTTTTTCCTTTTCTTCTTTCCCTTTTCCTCGTTAGTCAACAACCTCATTGAAGCGTCACCGGCCCTCGGTGAAGCGGCTAGGCGAGGCTTGGTCGAGCCTTTACTAGGTGAGCTTAGCCTCGCTGGTTGGCAATGCTCCAATAAGGTTGTCACAGCCAAAGAGGAAGAAAGAGAAGAATAAAAGGAAAGTAGAGAAATATATAATAAAATTATTTAAAAATTAAAAGAAATTTTAAATCACAATAGAATTTGAGATCTTACCAAGCACATTTCTATATTGAGAATAGAAATTTGGATAGTTATCAAACGTATTTAAATACTTAGAAACTCGTCTAAGAAATAAAATAAAAAATAATTTCTAACAATAAATTATTCCCGAGAACGAGAATGATTATCGAATAGACCCTTCTTAATTAGGCCATGCCATACCAAGTTACCAACCTTTTTTTTTTTTTTTTGATCAAATCGAAGAAGTGGTGGGGCCCTATTTTTAAAGGGAAAAGGAAGAGGATTGAAAAGTCAAATTGAAACGCAAAAGAAATGAGCACGCTCACTCTTTTGAAGAGCTGAAGTAGTTCAGGAAAAGAGAGAGAAATGAAGAGAGAGAGAATGACGTATGGTACTTTCACATGGTACAAATCTTTTCTCCTTTGTTAAAGACTTGGCCGGCTGATAATAAAATCCAATTTAGTTGTCTATTTCTTACCTGACGCTCTGCTTTGGCAAGCAAACACAAAGTTGACCAAGACTGTTTTTTTTTAACAAGTTTTGACTTTATTGCTTTATTCATCTATGCATGCTCTACTATGGAAGCATTCCAAAACCTCAACTCACTTTGAGTCTGTTTGTTAACTGGTCAAATAGTATTCAATTCTATTTTTGCACTCCCGTGAATAAAAAAAGAATAAAAATCCGTTTGGTAACTTGTTTATTTCCAGGAATAAATTTATTCTTAGGAATATGTTTGGAATAGAATCAAGAAATAGAACAAATTACTTCTTTGTTCTCGGGAACAACTCTAGAATCAAGTCCATTTTCCTTTTTTTTTTTTTCCCTATTTTCTTTTCTTCTTTTCTTTTGTCCTTTTCTTCTTCCCCTTTTTCCTCTTTGACCAATGACCTCGTTGGAACGTCACTGGCCCTGATGAAGCAATTGGGCGAGGCTTGGCCGAGCTTTGGCTAAGTGAGCTCGGCCTCGCCAGTGGCTTGCAATGCTCGATGAGGTCGTTGGCCTAGCGATTGGCCAAAGAGGAAGAAGGAGAAGAATAAAAGGAAAAAAGAAAAGAAAAAAGAGAAAAATATAATAAAATTATTTAAAAATTAAAAGAAATTTAACTTACAAAAAAATTTGAGGTCTTACCAAACATATTTCTATCCCAAGAATAGAAATTTAGGATAATTATCAAACGCATTTAAATACTCAAAAACTCGTCCGGGAGATACAACAAAAATAATAAATTCTAAGCAGAAATTATTCTCAATAATAGAATGATTACCGAATAGACCATTCTTAGCTACACCACGCCACATCAAGTTACCAACCTTTTTTTTTTTTTCTCATTTGGGGAGTGTAATGGTGGGACATTTTCTTTGACTGAGTCAAAGAAGTGATAGGGCCCACTTTTTTTAAAAAAAAAAAAAGAAGGAAAGAGGATTAAAAGTCAAATTGAAAGGCAAAAAGAAGTGAGCATGCTCACTCTTTTTTAGGAGTTGAAGTAGTTCGGGAAAAGAGAGAGAAAGGAAGAGAGAGAAAGATGAATGGTACTTTCGCATGATACAAATCTTTTCTCCTTTCTCAAAAACATGGCCGGCTGATAATAAAATCTGATTTAATTGTCTATTTCTTACCTGACACTTTGCTTTAGCAAGCAGACACAAAGTTGACCAAGACTTTTTGAACAAGTTTTAAATTCACTACTTTATTTATCTGTGCGTGCTCTGCTATGGAAGCATTCCAAAACCTTAGCTCACTTTGGGTCTATTTGTTAATTGATTAAATAGTATATGATTCTATTTTTTTGTTCCCAAAACCAAAAAAAAAAAAAACAAAAATCCGTTTGATAACTTTTTTATTTCCGGAAACAAATTTATTCCCGTGAATATATTCGGAATATAATCAAGAAGTAGAAAGAAGTTACTTCTTTGCTCCCGAGAACTCTAGAATCAAGTCCATTTTCCTTTTTTTCCTCTTTTCTTTTCTTCTTCCCCTTTTCCCCTTTGGTCGGTGACCTCATTGGAGCGTCATTGGCCTCGGTGAAGCACTTAGGCAAGGCTTGGCCAAGCCTTGGCTGTGTGAGGTTGACCTCGCCGGTGGCCCGTGATGCTTCGATGAGGTCATTGGCCCAGCGACTAGCCAAAGAGGAAGAAGAAGAAGAATGAAAGGAAAAAATAGAAAAATATAGTAAAATTATTAAAAAATTAAAAGAAATTCTAAATCACAAAAGAATTTAAAGTCTTACCAAACACATTCAAATTCTTAGAAATTTGTCTAGAGAACATAATAAAAAAAGAACGTGGGTCCATGACCCGGATCTTGTCGGATGACCCGGATCATTATCACTGGTGAGAAAGCCCTTCGGCCGGTTCACGATGGCAACGGCGTGGAACTCCATCGGAAGAAGACAACACATGTCCATTGGCACTCTTTCGTGTGGGACAACACCATAGTACCTTGCTATCAGCTTAATCTTTGGCTCATTGCCAAGCATAGACTTCCAACCCAGGCTCTCCTTTTGTCCTATGGTATAATTGGAAGTGCTACTGTGCGTTTTGCAAAAGTATGCTTTTCTCTGTTGATCACCTATTTTTTGATTGCTGTGTCACGGCTGGTGTTGATTTCTTTTGGGCTTCAAAATGCAATTTGCCTTGGCGCAATGAACTTGGAGGAGAACCTCCGTTGGGCTGCTACCTATTTGATGGCTAAAGATTTCTATAAGTGCATTGCTCATTTTTCTTTTGGCGCGCTTTGTCATATCATTTGGAAAAACATGAATAGCATCATCTTTAGAGATTAGCCCCGATAGTCCCGACTATGAAGAACCACCTCTTTAAAGTGGTCCGAGACAAGGCTATCACCTTGAGGAACGTCGAAAATAATTTCGAAATAGAAGGCTGCGAGAGAAGTTGGGGCCTAGACCGGATTATTTTCACCGGGACCTGAAGGTAGTTCGTTCCACGATGACCTCTTCCTCACCCGTGGCGTGTTTGGTAGCCGGTTGACCATGCCGTGCTTCTTTTTGGTCTTGGTGTTGTAGTGGGTGTGCCGCGATTTGCGGCTTTTTTACATTTTTTGTTATCCTTCCACTCCTTTTGTTCCTGCATTTGAAGTGTAAGTTTCTAGTGACGAGATCTTTTGTACATTTGGCATTTCCTCAATATATTTCTTACCTTTACCAAATAAAAAAATAAAAAAATAAAAAAATAAATTTTAAGTAGAAATTGTTCCCAAAAATAAAATGGTTATTGAATACTCTTTTTAGGCCGAGCCACACCACACCAAATTACCAACTTTTTTTTTTTCTCTTTTGGGGAGGGTAATGGTGGGACAATTTCTTTGACCAAGTCAAAGAAGTGGTGGGGCCTACTTTTTTAATAAAAAAGGAAAGAGGATTGAAAAGTCAAATTGAAAGGCAAAAAGAAGTAAAAGTGCTTACTCTTTTTTTTTTTTTTTGGAGCTGAAGCAGTTCGGGAAAAGAGAGAGAAAGGAAGAGGGAGAAAGATGAATGGTACTTTCACATGGTACAGATCTTTTCTCCTTTCTCAAAGACTTGGCCAACTAATAATAAAATCTGATTTAATTGTCTATGTAAAATATTGGTTTTGACCCAATCAAAAAATAAAAAGGAGAAAGAAGAAGGAGAGAGATCGAGAGTCTTCGAGAGAGAAGAAGAAAAAGAAGAGGGAGAGAGAGAGAAGGAAAGAAAAGAAAGGAAGAAAGAAAAAATAATAAAAGAAAATGGAGGAGATAAAATGGAAAGAGAGAAGGGAAAAGGAGGAGAGAGAGAAAAGGGAGACCAAAGAACTCGCGCACAAAGAAAGAAAAAGAAAGAGAGAAAGAAGAAGAAGAAGAAGAAGAAGAAGAGAAACGAAGAAAATGGACTTCGTGCGTTCTTGCCATGAGAGCCTTACCAAGCCACCTCAACTATGTAATGTGACGCCCGATAAGTGCGACACCCGATAAGCACTCGTGCTCCCCTTCGTTCAATCGAGTAGTTTCGGACTTAAAGGGTTGAAATTCAGAACTTTGGGAAAATCGAATGCGAAGTCCGATTATTGGGTTGTTGAGCTGTGCATTTTTATTGAAACGGTAGTTTAGGGTGTTATGGAGCTGTAGGATTTTACAGATCGTGATTTGAGCTTACCGTTTACCCGAAACAAAATTTTGAAGTTTATTGCACGTGATGAACAGTGCGCGACAGGACTTCGGGGCCGTCATTTGTTGGTTTTTGGCTTGATTTTGGGTCGACTTAATTAGGGCTTTTGTAGTAAGTTGGAAGGGCTTTCTATTGACTATAAGTACACTTGAAATGGGGTTCGGCAGAGAAAGTTATGGCATGACAAAAATTTTGCGCTCAAGCTCCGCGCTATAGACAGATTTGAGAAATTGCTTTGGGTGAGCGATTTGTTGGCGCATGGGAGTCGTTTTGCAAGCTTTCAAGCTTAGTTTAGTCATATCGTAGTTGAGGTAGCGTTTTGCTCAATTGTAACGTTGCTTCTCGCTTATTTGATAGAATTGTGAGTTCGACAATTTGAGTAAAGCTTGTTATTTGGTCTTAAGTATTCTAAGGTGAGTGATGCTATCTCTTCTAAAAATTTATAAACCCACATTGTCAAAATGACAAATATTTGATATTTTACGAAATATGAAGAAGCATATTTGTTGTATAAAATTTGGATCGGACATTTGCTACGTTTTGGTATTTGTGAATGGTGTAAGAAATGGTTAATAATAATATATATTATGTTTGAGAAACGAAATTAAGTAATATTATAAAACTTGGGTTTGCGAAACCTTTTTACGAAAAGCTCTTTGAGCATGGATTATGGAATATTATGTATATCGATTTGTGAAATGTCTTATGACATGAATTTGATTTGATTTGGTTTATAAAATCCGGTTATGAGAAGAGTCTTGAAATTATTTGAGAATGTTTTATGAAAAGTATTTTTGGCGGATAAGTTGAGTTGCGAAATCTTTTGGTAATATATAAAATGATTTATGGATTTGGTTTTGTGAATTGTGGATGGTTTTGTTCTGGATTGATATTCATGCTCAATATTGCTATGAGCCCAATGAGGGGCTTGTGGGTATGCGCATACTGGTCTAGGATATTCTTGTGGGTTGAGCCACTGGCTAATAATAGGTGGAGACCTTGCCAAAGGGAGAATCTTGGTCGCCTTCTCACCAGGCGTTGTATCGTGACCATGGTTTGATATTGAGCAACGAATTGGTCAATGGAGTGGACCATTGACATGTGATATGAGTTTGGTCGATGAAATGGACTATTGACGTGTAATTTGAGTTTAGTCAATGGAATTGACCATTGGTGTATGATTTGAGATTAGTCATTGGAAAGGACCATTGACGTGTAATTTCATTTGATCATTGATATGCCGCATGAGATTAACCAATGGAATTGACCATTGGCGCGTGAATTAATGATATTGATCAATGGATTAGACCATTGATGTTTATTTTGATATTATTGTGAAATGAGTATTTTTGCTATAAATATAGCTATGTTGAAGTGTATGTACTTATTCTTTTACTGTATGTTTGTTATATCCTGAATTTGAGTTAAAAGAGTTGTGGTTTGATTTATAAATATACATAGTGGGTGCACGATTCACTTAGAAGAAGTGCATTACTCATTGAGCTATGGTTGCTTACCACTCTATTTTCCAGTCTTTTCAGGTTCTCTAGTTAACGTTGAGTAGTACAAGAGCGATATCGACGGGGACTTTTAGGAGTTGGATTTTGAGAGCTTGAGGTTGCATCCTTCAGGTGGAAGGACGGCCATGTCAACCCCTCATTCATGATGGTTTCGGGTGTGACATCTTGTGGTATCGAGAACTTAGGTTATGATTTTTGGGTGTAGATTTTGTGGGAAGTTGTGAGATTGTGTTAGTTTATAACACTTTAGTCCTTTGTTAGGTATTAGAACATATGTTTTGTTTTTGGCCCAAGTGACATTGGAATAGCATGCGTTATTTTTAAGGGACAACGAAAGCAAGCGAGTTATTACTTTTGATATCAAAAATGTATCTTAAGGTTCTTGAAGTCCGGTTGTGAAAGTTTTATTGGCATTAAAGAAATAAGGACCATTACTCATTGTTACTAAGGACGTTGAAAGTTATGGCTAGCAACCCTTACCATAAATAAGCTTTGCATAAGAATCAAGGTTTGTATTATTAAGGCTATTGGTTTTGAAGGGAACAAGAAAGCAAGTTTACAGGATCTTGTCACTCTTACTGGTGATGAAGTAATTACTAAAGAGCTTGGAATGAACCTAGAGAAGGTAGATCTTGAGATGCTTGGATCTTGCAAGAAGGCGGTGTCTAAAGATGACATATTTATCCTTGATAGTGCTAGTGACGAGAAGTTCAGGGACAAGTGAGCGAATTAGTTCCAAATGAGTTGAGCACTTCAAACTATGACAAAGAAAAAATTGCAAGAGAGATCGGCGAAACTATCTAGTGGTGTGATTGTCTTGAAGATTGGAAAAGTTAGTGGAGCATAAGTAGGTGAGAAGAAGGATAGGTTAACGATGCATTGAATGCCGCAAAGGCAACTATAGAAGAGGGTATAGCATTTGGTGGAGGTGTTACTCTTCCTTATGCATAAAAAGAATTGGATGAGTTGCAAATTGCCAACTTAAAAAAAAATGGTTTTTAAAAATATTTAGAACGCATTGAAGACGCTTGTGGATATCATTGCTTGCAATGCTGGAGTCGAGGGGGCTATTGTCATAGGAAGAGTCTTGGAGTAGGATAACCTAGGATAACCTTGAGGATAAGATGCAGCAAAAGGTGACTATGTTGTTATAGTCAACTTTGGAATTATCGATCCACTGAAAGCTATTAGGTTTGCCTTGGTTTATATTGCTAGTGCATCACCCTTTTTGACGACGATTAAAGTAGTTGTGGTCGAACTCCCAAAGGACAAAAAGGAGGGTGCGACAATGTCTCCTTGCATGGGCAGCCTGGACTATTAGACTTCCAATTGATGGCGCATGTCAATTGAATTCATCAATCTTTATAAGAAAGAGGTTTTGGTTTGGACAATGGGTTTACGCCCGTCTTATGTGAGTCAAAATATGACAATTGTGAATCCGGGCCAAAGGCATTGAAAAAAAGTTGTGGCGAAGTACAAAAAATGGGAGGATTGGAGATGGTGTCTCTACTCATTATGCAGTGAGGTCTATCATGGTGGATATTTAGACTATGGTGAAATTTTAAACGTAAATCTAAGCTCTCTGCCCTTGACTGCTTGGAAGTTTGTGACTAAGGGTTAAAACTGAGGAGTCAAACAAGATTGCTAGTTGTGGCAATTTAAATTGTGACATTGGTGAAGGTGTCACTTCTAAGTTCGCGTCTCTAGACATAGAAAATGCTACATTCTCCAATAGTGTAGAAAATTCTTTTAAGGAGACAGCTCAAAAGTAGATTTTTCCGATATGAAGGATGTGACTTGTTCTTTTACGATGGAGAAATAAAAAATTCCCCAAAGAAGACCAAAGTTCAAAAAGAAGGAATTACTCGAAATTCAGTTATATTGACAACAATCCTACTTGTGATAGGCATGACGATTGGGCCGGGAGGTTCACGCATATATGTTGAAGATAAGGAGTGTTCGAAGCAACTGTTCATACAATCTGGATTGATTGATTTGTATTGTAAGCATGGTGACATAGGATATGGAAGACAAGTATTTTATGGTTCATCAACAAAAAATGTTATTTCTTGGACAGCTCCAGTATTGAGCTATATCTCATAAAGAAACTTGAGCAGGCCTTGAGGTCAATTGCATGGATGCAACAAGAAGGTTGTAGGTTTAATAGTGTTACAATTGCCATTGTTTTGCCGGTTTGTGCCCGTTGAAGGACTTAAAATATGGGAAAGAGATTCATAAATATACTACAAAGAATGGATTTGTTGATAAGGTATCTATGGTTACTTCCTTGATTATGATATACTCGAAATACATAATCTTAAATTATTCACTCAAGTTACTTGAAAATATGCCTAAGAGAAATGTGATCTCCTGGATAGCAATGACTGACTCGTGCATAAAGTGGGTTTTTTCCATGAGAGTTTGGATGTATTTAGAGCTATGCAATTGTTGGAGCATAGGCCAGACTCTGTTGCGCTAGCAAGGCTTTTGAATGTTTGCGCTTGACTTAGAGATTTGAAAAATTGGGAAGGAGATCCATGGGCAAGTTTTGAAAAAAAAAAAGAAAACAGAGAGAGAGAGAGAGAGAGAGAGAGACTGGGACGATCCCTTTCATTTCTTTAGAAATAATGAAAGTGTATGGAAGTCGCTAGTCAGTTTTTACTACAAAGTCCATATTTATTTCAATCCCTATCTAAGGATCGGGACTTGGATTACCATCATCGAGGCATATGGAATTAGTCACATATATTTAGATGCAGCGCGATTAAATCATTTTGGTGAGTGTCATCTCAACTCGTATTCACTTGGTTGCCCTTGAACAAGGAAAATGGATTCATGTGAAAATGAGGAAGATTTGTCTTGAGGTTGATATTGTTTGGATACGACCCTAATAGACATGTACATGAAGTGTGGTAGTGTTTAAAATGCATTTAATGTTTTCCAGTTAAGGGAGGACAAAGGTGTCTCCACTTGGAATGTTATGATTCTTGGGTTGGCAATGAATAGCTTGATAATGAGGTAACAAAACATATTTCGAGTGATGAAAATTGTGGAGCAACACCTAATGACAAAAACAACAAAGTGTAGCATGATCAAAGCAAATGGAGTGATTCATGAATTCTAGGCTGGTGGTAGGGCGCATCATCAAGAAGAAAATATTGATGACATATGTGAAGATTCAATAGCAAAACCATACCAAGAGAGGGGCCACTTGGGAGCTCGAGGAAAAGGCAAGACGCAAATTTCCTCGCTTGTTTGGTAATTAGTATATGTCTATATTTCGAGGATGAAATTTTTTTTAAGGAGGGGAGAATGTAAAATATGGGTTTTGACCCAGTTAAAAAATAAAAAAGGAGAAAGAAGAAGGAGAGAGACCGAGAGTCTTTGGGAGAGAAGAAGAAAAAGAAGAGAGAGAGAGAGAAAGAAGGAAAGAAAAGAAAGAAAGAAAGGAAAAAAATAAAAGAAAAAGGAGGAGATAAAAGGGAAAGAGAGAAGGAAAAAGGAGGAGAGAGAGAAAAGGAGACCAAAGAACTCACGCACAAAGAAAGAAAAGAAAGAGAGAAAGAAGAAGAAGAAGAAGGAGAGAAAAGAATAAAAGGGACTTCGTGTGTTCTCGCCATGGGAGCCTTACCAAGCCACCTCAACTACATAACGCAATGCCTGGTAAGCACTCATGCTCCCCTTCCTTCCATCGGAGTAGTTTCAGACTTAAAGGGTTGAAATTCGGAACTATGGGAAAATCAAGGCGAAGTCCGATTTTTGGGTCGTTGAGCCATGTATTTTTATAGAAACGATAGTTTAGGGTGTTGTGGAGCTGTATTATTTTACGGATCATGATTTGAGCTTACCGTTTACCCAAACAAAATTTTGAAGTTTATTGCGCTTGATGAACAGTGCACGACCAGGACTTCAAGGCCATAATTTGTTGGTTTTTGGCTTTATTTTGGGTCGACTAAAGTAGGGTTCTTGTAGTATGTTGGAAGGGCTTTCAATTGACTATAAGTACGCTTGAAATGGGGTTTGGTGGAGAAAGTTATGGCATGACGAAAATTTCGCGCTTAAGCTATGTGCTATGGACAGATTTGAGAAATTGCTTTGGGTGAGCGATTTATTGGCGCATGGGAGTTGTTTTGCAAGCATTCAAGCTTAGTTTAGTCGTATCGTAGTTGAGGTAGCGTTTTGCTCGATTGTAACGTTGCTTCTCGTTTATTTGATAGGATCGCAAGTTCGACAATTTGAATAAAGCTAATTATTTGGTCCTAAGTATTCCAAGGTGAGTGGTGCTATCTCTTCTAAGAATTTATAAATCCACATCGTCAAAATGACAAATATTTGATATTTTATGAGATATGAAGAAGCATATTTGTTGCATAAAATTTGGATCGGACATTTGCTACGTTTTGGTATTTGTGAATGGTGTAAGAAATGGTTAACAAAAATATATATTCTGTTTGATAAACGAAATTAAGTAATATTATATAACTTGGGTTTGAAAAACCTTTTTATGAAAAGCTCTTTGAGCATGGATTATGGAATATTATGTATATCAATTTGTGAAATGTCTTATGACATGCATTCGATTTGATTTGGTTTATAAAATCGGGTTATGAGGTTATGAGAAGAGTCTTGAAATTATTTGAGAATATTTTATGAAAAGTATTTTTTGGCGGATAAGTTGAGTTGCGGAATCTTTTGGTAATATATGAAATGATTTATGGATTTGGTTTTGTGAATTGTGGATGGTGTTGTTCGGATTGATATTGATGCTCAATATCGCTATGAGCCTATCGAGGGGCTTGTGGGTATGCGCATACTGGTCTAGGATATTCTTGTGGGTTGAGCCACCAACTAATAATAGATAAAGACCTTGCCAAAGGGGGAATCTTGGTCGCCTTGTCACCAGGCATTGTATCGTGACCATGGTTTGATATTGAGCAACGGATTGGTCAATGGAGTGGACCATTGACATGTGATATGAGTTTGGTTGATGGAATGGACTATCGACATATAATTTGAGTTTAGTCAATGAAATTGACCATTGACGTATGATTTGAGATTAGTCATTGGAATGGACCATCGACGTGTAATTTCATTATATCATTGATATGTAGCATCATATTAACCAATGGAATGGACCATTGGCGTGTGAATTAATGAGATTGATCGATGGATTAGAATATTGATGTTTATTTTGATATTATTGTGAAATGATTATTTTCCTATAAATATAGCTATGTTGAAGCGTCTGTACTTATTCTTTTACTGTATGTTTGTTATATCCTGGATTTGAGTTAAAAGAATTGTGGTTTGATTTATAAATATGCATAGTGGATGCTCGATTCGCTTAGAAGAGATGCATTACTAATTGAGCTGTGGTTGCTCACCCCTCTATTTTCCAATCTTTGCAAGTTCTTTAGCTAACGATGAGTAGTACAAGAGCGATATCGACAAGGGACTTTGAGGAGTTGGATTTTGAGAGCTTGAGGCTCCATTCTTCAGGTGGAAGGACAACCGTGTCATCCCCCATTCATGATGGTTTCGGGGTGTGACAGTCTATTTTCTAACTCCACTTTAGCAAGTTGACACAAAGTTACTCAATACTTTTTTTTAACAGGTTTTAAATTCACTATTTTAATCATCTGTTTGTGCTCTACTATGGAAGCATTCCAAAACCTCACTCACTTCTTAGCTAGGCCATGCCACACCAAGTTACTAACCTTTTTTTTCCTTCTCTTTTGGGGAGTGTAATAGTGGGACATTTTCTTTGACTAAGTCAAAAAAGTGGTGGGCTCACCTGTTGTCACACCCCGATCCGTTATGACTGCGTGACAACTTGTGCTATCATTATACTGTCCCCTTCAATCATTCGATTGCGACGTCTCAAGAGGCATTGCCGACCCAATTCGTAGTAACAATTAAATACACAAGCAGAAGCATAAGCAAATCTCCAACTATCAAATGGGGATAATCAAAAGCATACTTATATGTATATATATATATGCATCAAGGTAAACATCACATATAAGCCACATACAACAAGTTAATCAAACCAACTTCAACCTAACATGCTTCGCCACATTCAATTAGTCCAAAAGCATCGCCACGACCTTCATCAAAAGGGGGTACGAGGTACACCTCGCACCTCTAATACTACAAGAGTGGCTCACAAAATGTTACTAACCCCACTACCACCTAACCAGCTAAAAACTCCATAATCCAAGGCTCAAGCTTGACAACCATATCAGGATCAAGCTTAGGGTCAAACATCTCTCCATCAGGAACATCCACATCCATGGCATCCCAACTGATGACTCCCCTGAACCCCTGGCCCTCGGTGGACCATCTATCCATGAATGGGACCATGGCTCTCATCTCCTACCTAGAAGTACCATGCCACGAAATGGTGAACCACTAGATTAGGCAGTCCCTCTAGACCAAGATGGTCGTGACATAATGCGTGTAATGTGTATTAGTCTCCCCTATCGAATACTTGGTCACTTCTTGGCTATACTATACGGAGAGTCCAGATTGGATCTAGTGAAAAGGCTCAACTATTCTTAAGGCTTGTAAACAATCAACAGACAACATTGAGATAAACTCAATAAGTGAACTTCCTAAACCTCACATAGGGAAGTCGTTCACCCCGTAAACACTCTAAACATGCAAATATCTATCAAGGCAAAGCATAGCATAGCTCCTCTCGCTTTACCCTAATTATTCACATAGAAATGAGTCTATTTAATCAAGGCCATCAATATTACACATATGCAAATCCCATAACATTTTTAGCACTCTTGAGCCAATCATACGAATATGTAATATAGTTAAATCATGCATCCATGCTATGCAATGATCCGGACCTGATCACATACAAATCCCATGCACTTTCCACACAATATGTCCAGGTTATTATGGCCACTCAAGACCCAAGGTCAACCTGAAGGTTCGTAGTCATCCAACATAACCGAGCATCATCTCGCCCCCATCGAGCATGGCATTGTCCTACGTAAATGCATCAAGACGGCATTCCTATAAGGAGCTTCATTTCGAAATCCATCCGCGAACGGCATCCCATTGACTTAGGGGCATTCGAATTGAATCAGGCATCGTCCTGCGTAAAACGCGTCAGGACGGGTTTGCACCCCATGTAAAATGCATTAGGGCCTTTGGGTGATCACACAGGCAAACCATCACACAATTCTTTTCATATCCTTTTTTATTAATTCATGTTATGCCCATGCGATATGCAATAACCTTTGCCATATGCCATCATGTCACACATGTGTATCACCTATTATCATATATATGAATGCACCATTTAATTCACAAGCCCATGGCATATAGGTCACTTATCAAAATAGAATAAGATTATTATATTATGTCAATCATTTATCAAGTGCCATCACAACCCATCACATAATTCATCTTTCAATTAATATAACATGCATAACATGTATAACTCATATGACACGTCAAACACGCACAACACATAACACACATATAACACATAAAAATATATGACACGTAATGCATATAACTCATATAGCGCATATAACACATAATAGTCTACCACCCTATTATGGCATATTATAACAACATATCAACTTCACATAACATAACCCGATAACTTATTGCCCTGAACATGATAACCTATCATCAAAACCCGATGACTTATTATCTAACATTCGATAACTTATCGCCAAAACTCTGATAATCTATCGCCCTAAACATGATAGTTATCGTCTATAACTTAATAGCTTATCGTTAAAAGCTTGATAACCTATCACTTTAAACTCAATAACTTATCATTAAGAGTTCGATAACCTATGTAAACCCAATGATCATTTATTACTTAACATATACTTATTACATCTATAAAACACCATAATCAAGCCATAAACTACTCCCTAAGTGTAATCACAACCTTAATCAAGGACTAGAAAGCCACTCGCACACAATTCAAGCTTTAAAAAGCATCAGGGAAGGTGCGGCAAGGCTGGACAATTGCTGGTCACGCCTCCACAATGCACGTGGGAGGCTGGACAATGATTGAATGATCGTTGGTCGATGGCTAGTCGGCGGCGATGAACTTCGGACTATTGGAGAAAACTTCCTTGTCTGTTTTGAAATTGACAAAACATTTCCTTCCATCAAAGTCGAAGACCGCCAGACTTAAGATTTAAAGTCTGCCCTCATTGACAGTTTTTAGACCGATGAAGAAATCTTATTCAGATGCAAGTTTATCTTTAAGAATTTGATCCGTTTGGTTGAAAATTATCTCACGGTTGGAGATAGCATCTTAAGATCTATTATTCGTATTGCAAATAATTTGAGTAATTTAGATCCATTAATTGGCAAAGTATACTTGGAAGGTTCTACTTATGGAAACCTAGATCTTGATTGTATGGGTGAGCAGGATTGGTGGGCTATCTTCATTTTCCTTAAGTAACTTGAGATCTCTCTAATTGATTCTGTCCAACGGTTAGATTGGAAGAACTCCTTTGGAAGGTGCCAACGGTTATGGAGGCATGGAGGAGTATATAAGGAAGACGCTTTAGTTATTCGAGTGAGTGCGAGATAGAACAATTCCAAAGTCCGAAGCTTCTAGTTCTTTGCTGATTCATTTGTTGAGCGTAAATTTATACTCAAAAGAGAGATTAGATACTTATGAGACCTTGAGGAAGTGTAGCGGAGTCTCTACATTGTGGAATCAAGGACATGTGACTGTAACATATCTTTTGATTCATAGTGAAATCCAGTTGGTGGGCTGTTAGTGTGGGAGAGTGGACGTAGGCTTGATCTAAGCCGAATCACTATAAAATATCGTGTTTCAATTCTCTTTCCCTTATCTCTTTACTTAATCCATAGTCTTATATATTATTACAGATCTTCTATATCTTAAGTCTTCCGTTTTTATATAAGTTGAATTAAGTTGCTAAGTTTTATAAAATTCATTTTTACACCTATTCACCCTCCTCTAGGTGTTCATGCTAGCACTATCAATTGGTATCAAATCTTGTATACTCATTTAATTGAAGTGTTTTTACTTCAGAGTTAAAGATCCATGGCTAGTATGTTGGCTCCAGGTTTGGTTGAAGGGCAAAGCAACACCAGATCACCTTATTTCTATGGAAATGAATACAACATATGGAAAAACAAGATGAAAGCATTCCTAAGATCTAAATATCCTTTGGAATGGGATGTGGTAGACAAATGAATTATTCCTAAAGCTACAACAGTCTCAGAAAGGGGGAAAGAAGTTGCAGAAGCTAGCGACATGACTCAAGAAAAGATAACCAAGAGACAAGCTCTTGACGCAAAATCAATTTATTCCTTATATTGTGCATTGTCTCTTGTTGAGTATAACCGAATATCTTCTTGTGAGACAGCCAAAGAAGTCTGGGATAGGCTGCATATTACTTATGAAGGAACTGATCGAGTGAAAGAAACAAGGATCAATATTCTACTCGGACAAAGATGAAGCCTTCAAGATGAAACCAAGAGAATCTATCACCGACATGTTTAGTCATTTTACGAAATTGTAAACAGTCTAGAGTATTAGGGACATCCAATTTCAGAACCAATGAAGGTCAACAAATTGTTGCGTGGACTCTCTAAAGATTGGAATGATGTAAAGACTTTAATAAGGGAAACACAAAGAATCATGCCACTCTCCATTGACGAATTGACTTTGAATGCAAGAAAAATGGACACATCAGACCCAATTGTCCCTTGGTGAAGAAAAAGAAAGGAAAAGCTGAGAAATACAGAAAGGCACTCAAAGTAGAAACTTGGAGTGATACTGAATGCGAAGAGAGTGATGATGATTATGCTAATATTTGTTTAATGGCAAAATCGAATCGTAGATTCAGACTTCGAAATCAATATAAACTCAGATTTAGATAGTGAAATCGAGGTAAATAATTTTAAAATTCCTATTAAAGTCTCGAAATATATTGATGAACTATGTCTTAGTCTCAAAACCTCTCTCAAGAGGATTTCTGAGCTAAAAAGGGAGAATTCTACACTTGAAGCAACAAGAAATTTTATGAAAAGAAAAGTTTGAAAATCTAGATAAAAGTTTTATTACTTTAAAAGAAAATGCAGAATCTCTTTCAAAAGAAAACACACTTTTGAAAAATGATATTTCAAGCATTTCAAAAGGTTTTCTATGGGATATGAGAAATTGGAAAATATTCTTTCAATACAAAGACCTTACTTTAACAAATCAGGCTTGGGAATGACATCTGAAACTATTCATTTAATTGATTTTCCAAAAGTAAAGGAAATAATCAAATAAAGACCTACAAAAGCCTTCTATAGAAATCATTTTCAAAAATTATTTGTAAAACATGTTGGCCGAAGTACTCTTAGATGTTCTAAGTGTAATAGCTCGAACACTTTGAGAAAGAATATCTTATGTTTTGGAGGCCTGTTAAGAAGGATTGTGCAAAGACCGTATATTGCATTAACTTCACTGGACCCAAGAAAGTGTGGGTACCAAAGAAAGCTTGAGTTTTTTTTTTTTTTTTTTAATTACAGGTCACTATCAAGAAAAATGTCAAATGATATTTGGATAGTGGCTGTTCAAGGCATATGACTAGAGATTCAAATTGTTTTATTATACTTAAGTAAGTAATTGGTGGAAAAGTCTCCTTTAGCGGAAACAACAAGGGAAGAATTGTTGGATGTGGAACTGTAAAAATAGGAAGTCTCACAATCAACAACGTCTCCTTAGTAGAATGACTCAACTACAACTTGTTTAGTATCAGCCAATTGTGCGACACTGGATTCAAGATCAATTTTCAAGAAGGAATATATTCGGGCACTAGTAAAGATCTTTCACAATCCTTTACTGGGCGAAGACATAGGAATATCTATCTTTTGGATATCAATCCAGAAAGATCTCAATGTCTAATTTCAATTCAAGATGAAGAAAATCTCTGGTATCGAAAGTTCGGCCATATCAACATGAAGCAAATTGCTAAGATCTCTTCAAAAAAGCTTGTTTGTGGACTACCCAACATGAAGTAGCAAAAGTCTGACTTATGCACATCATGTGTATTGGGAAAACAGGTTAGAAATTTATTCAAATTAATAAATCAAGTTCCCATTAATCGTGTGCTGCAGCTCCTACATATGGATCTCTTTGGACCAACTAGAACTTAAAGCATTGGTGGAAAGAGATATTGCTTAGTAATAGTGGATGATTATTCACGATTTACTTGGGTCTACTTTCTAGCAAGTAAGTCGAAACCTTATCTTATTTTACTAAGTATGCCAAGAAGGTTTAGAATGAGAAATGGTTTATTTTAAGCATACGGACAGACCATGGAGGTGAATTTGAAAATCAAGATTTTGCTAAATTTTGTGATGAATTTGGTTTTCAGCATATGTTCTCCTCACCATACACTCCCGAATATAATGGAGTTGTGGAAAGGAAGAATAGATCGTTACAAGAAATAGCTAGAACTCTTTTAATTAAAAGCAATATTTCTTCTCGTTTTTGGGCTGAAGCAGTTTTTACAGCATGTTATATTATTAACAGAGTTTTCTTAAGGCCTACTTTAGAGAAAACTCCCTATGAGTTGTTCAAATGAAAGAAGCCAATTGTTTATTATTTTCATGTGTTTGGTTGCAAATGTTTTATCTTGAAAAATGCAAATGATCGAATTGGTAAGTTTGAAGAAAAATCAGGTGAAGGAATCTTCTTTGGATACTCAACATCCAAAGAAAGCTTACAGAGTATACAATAAGAAGACTCGATGCAGGAAGAGTCAATGAATGTCAAATTTCAATACTCTATACAAAATCAATCGATCCAAACTCAACCTGAAGAATTTGAACTTGCTCCAAACTTTACAAAGTCTACTTCCCCTGAAGCAGCTCAGACTACAGAAGGACAACAACGAATAAATATTGAAGAATCAACTGAAGAAGAAGTTTAGCAGTCTGTCAGACCAACTAGCAATTGGAAGCACAAGTCCAGTCATCCCAAAGAACTCATCATTGGTAACATTGATGAAGGAATTCGTACAAGATCCAAAAGGCATGAAGAGTCTAGCGTTGTAGCTCTTATTTCTGAAATAGAACCCAAGAGCATAGAAGAAGCTTTAACCGATGAAAGCTAGATTGAAGCCATGCAAGAAGAGCTCGGACAGTTCAATGTTAACGATGTTTGGGAACTAACTCCTAAACCAAAAGGTAAATCTGTTATTGGAGCTAAATGGGTTTTCGAAACAAGATGGACGAAAAGGAAAAGTTGTAAGGAACAAAGCAAGACTCATGGCCAAAGGATATACGTAAGAAGAAGGGATATACTATGATGAGACTTACGCACCGGTAGCAAGGTTAGAAACAATTAGATTATTACTTGCTTTTGCTTATTATAAGAATTTCAGGTTATTCCAAATGGATGTCAAAAGTGCATTCCTGAATGGATTTATGCAAGAAATTCTCTAAGTCTATGCGGGATGAATTCGAGATGAGCATGATGGGTGAATTATTTATCTTTCTTGGACTACAAGTAAATCAATTGAAGGAATGGATTTTTATTCATCAAGAAAATTATGCAAAAGAACTTGTTAAAAAGTTCGGATTAGATAATTGCAAAAAGACTGAAATACCAATGTCTAGTTCTTCGAAGTTGGATAAAGATGAAGAAGATTTCAATCGGATCCAAAAGAATCTCATCTAAGTGCTACGAAACGCATCATCAAATACGTTGCAACAACATCGAAGATAGTCTATGGTATCTTAAAGAAGGAGACTTTACTCTCCTTGGATATTCGACGTAGATCTAGCAGTTGCTTGAGTTGAAAGAAAAAGCACTTCCGACTTGTCAATTGCTTGGTAACATGACAAGACTATGGTTTTCAAGGAAGCAAAGTACAATAGCTCTTTCAATAGCGTAAGCATAATATGTGGCTCTTGGAAGTTGCTGTTCTCAAATCTTATGAATAAAACAACAACTAAGAGACTTTGGAATCAAAGATTCATGCACCGAGATTAGATGTGATAACACCGCGCTATTAATCTCACCAAAAATCCAATTCTTCATTCAAGAGCAAAGCATATAGAGATTCGACATCATTTTATTATAGATCATGTTCAAAATCGAGAAGTTATGATCCAATTTATTGATTCAAAGAATCAACGGCGGATATATTTGCAAAGCCATTGGAGAAAAGTCTATTTGAGTCTATTCGCACCCGCATCAACATTATATCTCTTACCCAAGAGAGTCCGGATGTGGACAAGACTCAAAGGTAAAGTCCGAATGTGTTCGAGACTTAGAAAACCAAGAGTTACAACGGTAAGTTGTTTCTAAATTTTTTTAACTTGAAAAGGTACGGTTATTTATTAATCGCTAATTGATTGAAATTATCTTTCTAAGTTTTCTTTATTTTTCAAAAGGCAGTTATCAATTTTGAAAAGTCAATTATTTTCAAAAAGGGAAGTTATTATTTTCAAAAAGGTTTTTTTTTTTTTCCTTTTACGACGTTTCGTTTACCTCACTTCACTTGCTTTATATACTGCCGAGACTTGTCTTCTTCGGTTTTATACTGAAACCCTAGAATACAAAATTCCTATTTGCTTTCACTTTCACTCTCGATCTGTCCAAAAGTTATCTCCTTTTTCGAGCAAGTGGTGAATTCCTCCCTTGAAGCGATAATGTCTTTGAGAAAGTCTTCAAGAATTGCAAGTAAGGGACCACGATTTATGCCTGAGGGTCCTACCCATTTTGACTTAACCGAGGAAGAAGATTCTTCTCCACCACTGCGTCCGAGTCGGCAACAACCTTCTCAGCATCGTCAACCTTCTCCACCGACTCAACCAGAAGATGAGGTTATAGAGGGGGCTAAACCTGTAAGAACTCTAACTCCCAAGGTTGCTTTTAAGCTCTACTCTAATCTGAAGAAAGGAGGTACACCGATGTCTTTAATCGATGAATTCTTAAAAGATAGAGGATTCAAGAATGAAACCTTGTTTTTGCGGGATTTGGAAAAATTGGGAGTTGTAGAGAAAGGAATGGTTGAAAAAACGTTTGAGAACATACCGAGTGACCCATTTTATGGCACTACAAATCAACCTTTGGATGACGATGAACGGATGTTTACTCATTTTCAACCTAGATCAAGTGTGGCCGTAAACATTACTGATGGCTCTAATATGTTTAGATCGAAGGGGCACAAGAAGGTTTATTCGAAACTTCTGAAGAGAGGGGTAATGAACCCTAGAACTGTTGATTTTGATTTCCTTGATTCGATAAAGGTCAATCTCTACGAGAAATTTGCTTTACTACAACTGGAACGGTTCTGTTCTAAATCCACTATTGCTTTTTTAGAACTCATCGCGTACTTTTATTCGAACTTATCTTTCTTGGATGCAAATAGTTTTACTTTCACTGTGAAGTACAAAGAGTTTTTGGTGGATACAAACACACTGGCCGACATAATTGGGGTGGAAAGGTTGAGTTTCCAACCAATTAATGTGTCTATTGCTCATGCTATTCTGTCATTGGTGAGAGATAGGAATGTTGACGACAAGATTTCTTACTCAAGGATGAGTGCCTTTAACATTTTGCTGCACAAGATTGTGATAAGTTGCATTCGTCCTAAATCAACATCCAAGACAGATGTTTCTCGATCGGAAACTATGTTGATGTGTGCCATCAACTCTAGATATAAATTCTCTTTGCCTCACACCATACTATTTCCTATGTACCGCACTATGGAAAAAGATAAGAGACAACTCCCTTATTCTGCTCTTATCTCAAGGCTCTTTCGGCACTTTAAAATTCACATCTCTGCACCATTATGCTTGTCAACCATCTCTCCTATGGTGATTGGGTTCAAAATGGTCACAAAGATGAGATTGAAAGAGTCGAACAAAGTGTTGGAGCATATGAATGAAAAATCTCCCACAAAAGCACAACAAGACTCGTTGCTGCGAAGAGAAAATGTAAGGAGCCCATGGTTGCTCCTGTGAAGAAGAAGAAAAGAACTCTCATCTTGCAAGATGAAGAAGATGAGGATGAACTGACCATATCAGCCTTGAGAAACTTAAAGAGTTTTGTTAGCTTTCGTGAGACAAGAGAAGAGCCAAAAGAAGAGGAAAGAGGGAGAGAAGACACAGAGAAGGAAGAAGAACAGAGGAGGATAGAGGAAAGAAGAAGAGAAGAAGAAGAAGAAGATGAAGATGAAGGAACAGAAGAAGAGGAACAAGAAGAGGAAGGAAGAAGAGTAGCAGAAGAGGAAGAGGAAGAGGAAGAAGAAGAGAGAGAAGGAGAACAAGATCAGGGGTCAAGAAGACTCTTTCGAGCCAACCTTGGCTATCTCTCCGTCGAGTGCGTCAGAAATGGGGAAACTTTACCTACTCCACCCGAGGGCATCAAAACAGGGGGAGCTGTTGATCAAAAAGGTATTTCTTCATCTTTGCCTGCTAGTGATGTAAGTCATTCTGCAGCAAACCACCGAGGATGTGTATGCCTCGCACAATCCGAAGATAGTCATGATGGACAATCTGCTGAAGCTCCATCAAGCTCAAAATCCTTATCCTTGACTCGGCCGGTCCTAGTGATGCATCTACTTAGACAACAGACTTTTCAAGACTGCTAGAAGTTCTATTGGACGTCGAAAGTAGCAATATGCCATGGGATTTGAGATGCAAGATCTCAAGAATGTTTTTAAGGCCACTTCGGTATCTTTGCATGAACAGTTGAACGCCCTAAAGATTCAAGTTCAGTCTTTGTAGGGAGAAGATTTCAGTTACTGAAGCCGAGTTTCGATAGGCTTGAGAAGATAGTGCATTCTATGGGAGAATTCACGCTTGTTCGCCTACCCAAGTGGAGAGTTTCGATCCATCTATTCTCCACTTTTTGCTATTGACAAAAATGGGGAGAGGTTTTATCCAAATTTGATGACTTTATTATCTTTTTAATTGACTTTTTGATTTGGACTTTATCTTCTGTTTGGTGTGGTTTTGATTCAGATTGGTTTGGACTGATGATGCTTGCAACTTAAGCTGTTGTTGATTATATTAAAGATAGTTGTGTTTACAGGACTAACACGTTTTCTATGGTTGCAGAATTGCTACTATCTCTATCGTAATATCTAATTTTCATTTATAAGAAATCTTGGTTTGCTTAAGTGTTGTCTTGTAGGTCAAAGTGTCCAAATCTGCGAGAAAGTTTTGTCACCATCAAAAAAGAGGAGATTGTTGAAGAAAACTTCCTTATCTTTGTTTTGCGGTTGACAAAACGTTTCCTTTCATCAAAGTTCGAAGATCGTCGACTTAAGATTTAAAGTCTGCCCTCATTGATAGTTTCTAGACCGATAAAGAAATCTTATTCAGATGCAAGTTTATCTTTAAGGATTTGATCCGTTTGGTTGAAGATTATCTCACGGCTGGAGATAGCATCTTAAGATCTATTATTCGTATTGCAAATAATTCGAGTAATTTAGATCCGTTGATTGGCGAAGTATACTTGGAAGGTTCTACTTATGGAAACCTAGATCTTGATTGTATGGGTGAGCATGATTGGTGGGCTATCTTCATTTTCCTTAAGTAACTCGAGATCTCTCTAATTGGTTCTGTCCAACAGGTTAGATTGGAAGAACTTCTTTGGAAGGAGCCAACGGTTATGGAGACATGGAGGAGTATATAATGAAGACGCTTTAGTTATTTGAGTAAGTGCAAGATAGAAAAATTCCAAAGTCTGAAGCTTATAGTTCTTTGCTGATTCATTTATTGAGCGTAAATTTGTACTCAAAAGAGAGATTAGATACTTGTGAGACCTTGAGGAAGTGTAGCGGAGTCTCTACACTTTGTTGAATCAAAGACGTGTGACTTGTAACATTTCTTTTGATTCATAGTGAAATCTAACCGGTGGGCTGTCAGTGTGGGAGAGTGGACGTAGGCTTGATCTAAGCCGAACCACTATAAAACATCGTGTTTCAATTCTCTTTCTCTTATCTCTTTACTTAATTCGTAGTCTTATATATTATTGCAGATCTTCTATATCTTAAGTCTTCCATTTTTATATAAGTTGAATTAAGTTGCTAAGTTTTATAAAATTTGTTTTTACACCTATTCACCCCCTCTAGGTATTCATACTAGCACTATCATGGGCTTCCCAAGGACCAAACCACGAGAGAGAAAGAGGGAGAGAGAGATGTTGTGAGGGGTGGATAGTGGCCTCCTCAGCTTCAAAACTCGGCTACGACAATGAAAATGGCTTGCGGAGGGGCAGTTCAACGTTGGGTGCTAAGGATGATCATTGGTGAGGGGAAAACAAGAGGAAGATGAGAAGGAAAGCTTGCAAAAGAGGGAGTAATGGAAGTGGGGGGTTTCGGTGGTGCTATGGGGAGAGAGAAAAAGTGAGTTTGAGAGTCAAAAGTAAGAAAATGAAAGTGAGAGTGAGAGACAGGGTGAGCTGACAATGAGGGCGGGGAAAGGAAAGAAGAGAGAGTGAGACATTAAATCTTCGTAATCACATCTCAATCTTCAAGGGCTCACTTCTACCAAACAATTAGATATGCCATTGATGGGGAAAATCCAAGCATTAATAAAGGATTTTTGCACTTGAGTGCATAGGCTTAGGATAGATTAGTCTAGGTTAGGCTAGAATGGTTTCAAGCTTCCTCATTGCTGCCCATATGCATGTGCCACCCCCTCCCTTACCCTTTTCCAACTTTGTCCTTTTGTCCTTAGTCAAATGGAAAGACATTTCGGTCATTTCACCAAGATTGTGCACTGTTCATGTACTATTCACGTACTTAAATGCATTAAATGCCAAAATCCTAGAAGAGAATGCCTCATGGGCTTAGAGGGTCCATGGCCCTCATGGGCCCCCACGAGCCCCCACGGGCCCCCACTCCACTTAGACGTGTGGCCCATGGGCCATTCATAATGGGTTTGTAGCCCAATTGGGCCTAGCTTTGCGAGCTTGGGCCCGTTGGGTCACCCAACGTGGGCTTGGGCCCACTTGAGCCCTCTCTCATGGCTTGTTCTCAACTCTCCGAATTTCAACATCCCTTCAATGAGAAATTGAATTTCCACCCTTAAGTGGCCTTATTGATGCTTTTATGGTTTATTGATCCTCAAGGTAATCCTTATTGACGATTGATTGCCGATATAATTCCGTTCTAAAAAATAAGGTTGGAACAAGGATGTCACACCCGTGTTTTTTCGAAAAAAGGAAAGAGGATCGAAAAGTCCAATTGAAAGGCCAAAAGAAGTGAGGAGTGCACTCTCACTCTTTTCTAGGAGCTAAAGCAGTTCGGGAAAAGAGAGAGAAAGCACAAGAGAGAAAGAAAGAAGAAGAAGAACAAGGAAGGAAGGAAGGAAAGAGGGTTTCATATGTGTACAATAATGAGACATCACCAAGTCGACTCGATTACGTAACACAACGTCCAATAAGTACTTGCGCCCCCTTATTCTTCCAATCGAATTAGTTTTTTAGGTTAGGGCTTAAAATTCGGAATTTTGGGAAATTTGAGCAACGAAATCCAATTTTTGAGTCATTGAGCCACATGTATATATGAAAATGATAGTTTAAGGTATTGCAGAGTTGTAGGATTTTATGGAACTTAATTTTAGTTTGTGGTTTGCTCAAAATAAATTTTCGAAATTTCTCACACGTGATTAACAGTGCGCGTCTAGCAACTTTGGGGCCGTATTTCATTAGTTTTTGGCTTGATTTTGGGATGATCAAATTAAGGTTATTATAGTATGTTGAAAAGGCTTTCTATTGACTATAATTACGTATGGAAAGGGGTTCGGTAGAGTTATAATGTGACCAAGTTTTACGTTCAAACTCGGCGTTGCGAATGACTTGAATGATTACTTTGAGTATGCAATTTGTTATCATGTAGTAGTCATTTTATTAGCATTTAGGCATTGCATAGCCATTTTATAGTTAATGTAGCATGTTACTCAATTTTAACGTTATTTCTCACTTATTTGATAGGATCACAAGATCGACAGTTCAATAACGTTTGTTATTTGGTTTTGGGGCTTTCCCTAGGTGAGTGGTATTGATATCTTCTTTGGTTTTGTAAAATCCATGTATTAAGGGAAGAGTAACCCGATAGATACATATATGGAAGTAATAATATACTTGTTGTATAAAGCTGGATAGAGTGTTTGGTACCTTTGAATTATTGTGAGATGGTTTGATAAACATTTCTTGAAAGGTCATGCATACTACTTTGTGCAACTGATTTATGAGATAACTCTTGGAAGATTATATGTTTGGGGTTGAGAAACCAATGGTGATATGCGCAGTAAAAGACTAAGTGCCACACGATAACGTTATTTGCTTGGTTTACAAGATTGAATTTTGGATTGGATTATGGTATTGGAGGATGGTTGTTTAAACTCATATGATTGTGAACTCGGTGAGGGGTTTATGGGTGTGCATACTGGGTTTAAGATATCCTTTTGGGTTGAGCCACCGGCTTTGTAGATGAAGACCTTGCCAAGAGGGCCAAGGGGGAATCTTGGTCACCTTATCACCAAGCGTCATGTTATTGCCACGGTTTGATATTGACTAGAAGATTGGTCGATGGTTCCATCAACGTGTGTTTTGATATGAGACCATTGATACTTGAATTGTGATAATGGTTTTAATGAGTTTTTCATATTAGTATGAAGCTTGTTGAAATGAGACAAGTCATATATGATTTAATATGTACTACTTACTAAGTTGTAATTATTCACACCTTTCTTTCTTATGTTTTTAGGTCCCTTGATTAGTGACTAATACAATGAGAGCGACATCGACAGGGACTTTTGGGAGTTGGACTTTTGGGTGGTTTGAGGTTGCATACTTCAGGTGAAAGGACAGTCGTGTTATCCCTATCCCTATATGATTGAGGTATGATGAGGGGAAGAGGGAGAGAGAGGTCTGGAAGTAATATGCTTCCTAAATATAGCACGCTCAAAGGCCAAAGCAACAAAAGTTCAGAACCATGTGTTCCTGAGTTTTAGTGGAGATGATACTTGTCATAATTTCATGGGCTTCCTCCACCAACACTTGGACAAAGCGGAACTCCGCATATTCAGGGACAAAGATGAAATCAAGGTGGGTGATGTGATTGATAAGAGACTATTACAAGCTATTGATAACTCCAAAATCTACATACCCATCATCTCTCAAACTTATCTTGATCATTAATGGTGTCTCATTGAGCTGGAACGTATGATGAACAACGTGCTTAGGTCAAATGGTAGAAGAGGATTTTCCCCATCTTTTATAAAGTGGAATCTACGGATGTTGGATTCCACGCTCAAAGAATCCTTCCTCCAAAGTCGAATTTAGGGCGTTCAAAGAGGCTCTTGCAAAGGTTGGTAAAAACAAGGGATGGAAGTTTGAGGAGCAACAAAGGTAAAACTACCGTTAAGATGCCCACCTAATTCTTCTTCTTCTTCTTCTTCTTCTTCTTTTTTGTTTTTGTTTTAGGGAATAAAATATTACCCTATCAAATCATTTCTCTTCTCCTTCTTTTCTAAATGGAAAATTTGAAAAGTACCTCCAACTCCAAGTGTTGCTCCTATTGAACTTTACATCCTCAACTCGAGACATCTTCCCTAATATTTCAATTGTTATTGCTACAGTCAGTGCTAGGGTCGGGATTATATAATTTTTCATTAGCAAATTGCAGTGTTCAATGGATGACGACCTTGAATTTGTCTACATTTTCTCAGTTCCTAATTCTCCTTATTACAAGTGCTAAAAATCTTTTCCAGGCTTAGCTATAGCTTATAAATGTCGAAGTTTTGCTTGTGCACCATGTGGTATCCACTTGGTAACTTCGGCCGTCGTGTAAACCACTACCATATAAAAAACGCATTTAGTAAATTCTACTAAATTAGCCTATATTGATTATTCAGTATATTTAGATATCGTTTGTAACCACGTGTGATGCTTGGGTATGAATTAAATCAAGTCAACTAATGAAAGCATTGTTATGTAAAGCAGCCAAGTAGAAATTGTCAATTTGGTCATTCAAAAGGTTTTGGAGGAGCTGGGCAAAAAAGATTAATGACATACTGAATATCCGATTGAGCTTGATGACTTGACACAATCACTTGAAGACTCTTTGCATCGCATATAGATGGTATGATATCTTCTTCTACATCAATATACAATAGACGCGTGTGAATGCACGGATTTGAAATTTGATTTGTTCTAATCTCGGCTTGATGCCATAATTTGGTAAAACTACATAAATTTCAAGAAATTAAATACTATTCCGAAATTTACGCAGACGAAAATATATTTTCTAATCAATTAGTGTTCCTTCAAAATGTTCTTTTTAATTTGAAATGTTGTTTCCTATATATTAAATAAGTACATAAAGGTAAATCTCATATGTCACGCCCCGATCCTCGGTCACGTGCCCATCCTTCAACTTTGGTCGATTTTAAAATGCGATATCCCAAGATTATGTATCGCCGACCCTTTTCTTTTCAATAGCACATGCGGAAGCAGTTATAAAAATCCCCAGACAATAAAGCAATGGGATATACAAGTAGGACTAGAAACTTGTACTTGAAAACCAACACCCTTATGTACATATATAACAACTCAGTCATACATATACTTATACAAGCCATGTTAAAAGGGCGGTTTCTACTCAAACAGGTTCCATAGCAAAAGTCATCAGATAGGAGTGGAGTCTCAATCCTCATCAGGATCCTACTCTGAATCATCCTCGGGGTTCTCCTCCGGATACTCCTCTTTGGGTTCTTTCTCCTCAGGCTCCTCATCAGGGTCCTGAAATGTTGTCCCACAACCGGGATAAGACTACGTCTCAGCAAGTTTTACCTCCTAAGACCCAATTGGTAAACCAATATACCTTAGGGCTGCCTAGGCACAACACGAGTCGAGGACTTATCTTGGTCTCAATCCCAACCTACAAATTAGTATAGTTCAATAGGCACCCAAACAATCACAAGAGATCGAAACATCGATCAAATCAACTTAGTTGATTACATGTCAATCGGACAATCTCTCGGTCATTTCACTCCACACTTTACAACTTCCAGTCGGGTACTTAGTCATAGAGCCACATGAATGCTCTCGAGTGTCTTTGTCGCCAAGATGACATAGGTAATAGATAGTCTACATGCGTTCTTTAAGGCACTGTTTTCGCCAGTGATATTCCTCATCACCGAACCATGCCCATCATAGGTCACAGATAGTCTACGTGTGTTCTTTAAGGCACCGTTTTCGCATAGTGATATCCTTAATCACCGAACCACGCTCGTCATAGGTCACAGACAGTCTACGTGCATTTTTTAAGGTGTCGTTTTCACACGCAATATCCTTAATCACCGAACCACACCTACCACAATTCATAGACAGTCTACATGCGTTCTTTAAGGTGTCGTTTTCGCACAGTGATATCCTTAATCACCAAACCATGCCTGCCACAATTCATAGACAGTCTACGTGAGTTCTTTAAGGCGTCGTTTTCGCATAGTGATATCCTTAATCACCGAACCATGCTTGTCTATCAGTCACGCACATTCTTTCTCTTTGGCGTCATTTTCACCAACATGACGTATGTAGTGGACAGTATACGTGCGTTCTTTAAGGCGCCGTTTTTGCACAATGATATCCTTAATTACCGAACCACACTTGTCCAATAACATCGCACTGATTGGTCTCAACCGAGAATTTCCCCAATTCACTCTCACTATTCTCTATACTTTATAGTCCATCAAAGCAATACTAGTGTTATATAGACATACTTGGCCATCTACCAATCAATTATCCAATTTCAATTAGTTTAGGAATAATTCCTCAAATTTCACAATCAATTCCACACAACGTAGAGCTCAAATAAATAAATGGACTGTACCACTATAATTAGCATGAAATTTTGGCCGTCGGCTATCTCTCGCCTAATTTCAGAAAAATAAATAAATAAATAAATTTGAAAATTAATAAATAAATGCAATAATTCCAATTTAGCACAAAATAAAGCTCAATTAAATAAACGGATTGCACCACGATCATCAGCATAAAATCCCGGTCACCGACCATCCCGGTTGAATTTCCGGAAAATAAATAAATAATTAAATTAATTTCGAAAATTAATAAATAATTACTAAAAATCCCTTTTAGGCCTGAAATGCCTAATTGGAGCTCGAGACGGGTCGGGAAAAATCCCAAGATGCATTCAATAAATACTATAGGCAAATCTCTAGTTAAGTACACTAACCATCTAACTAATATGCAATGCAATTAACTAATAATCACTAATCCATTCTAATCTAATCACCTAGTCCTACTTAATTAACACTAATCAATCATTAGGCATAATTAGCAAACTAAGAAAGCATTAGTGAGCAAAACGCACTAGATTAACGAGCGGGTCGACCAATCCGATGGAAACGTCGCGGGAGACGTTTCTTCCCAAAGCGGGCCAAGCATCCGGGGTTGGAAAGCCAGCCAAAACGGGCCAAATGATTGCTGTAGTACCCATTCTTCAGCTCTCTGACCACTGTTGGTTGGGGCCAAAGGAGGGGGAGACGGTGGCTGGTTGAGGCGAGCAAGGGCGGGAAAGGCTAGGCTGAGCTCTAGGGCCTATGCTGGCCTATGAAGTTGCTGGAGGTGAGGACGAGCAGGGCGACGGCATGAGGGAGGTTGATACGCACGGCAGCAGCAGCATGCGAGGATGGTAGCACGGTGGCGAATGGCGAGGGCGGTGGCGTCGCGTGCGCCGTTGGCTGCCCGGGCGTCCTCCCGATCTGGCCGGGCGTCAAACAACCACTAGAGAAGAAGGAGAAGAAGTCGACGCTAGTAGAAGGGAGAGAGGAAGGCGGAGCTACGCGCGGTGAGGCGCGAGGTTGCGATGGTGTGTAGTGGTGGCAACTCCGGCTTTGGCTGCTTGTTGCGACGGCGACGGGAGGACTCTCTGCTTCGGCTGTTTTGGTCTTTGGCTTGCAAGGCGTCACACAGCAGAAAGGGGATGGAGGAGAGAGATAGCGATGGGAGACAGAGGGAAAGGAAGAAAGAGTGAAGGGGGACCGGTTCTTTCTCTCTCTTTAGTCTCTCTCACATGGCCCACCATTGTGAGCTGTCCTCCACCCAAAATTCCTAGACCTTTATACCCCTTCTAGAAGCCCTCAGGTAGTTCAAAAGCTTGGTCCATGGGGCATACGAATTTTGCTAGGTTTTCTCCCAATTGGACCTTAATCCCACTTGAATCAAATCAAATTGACCCCCATAAATTCATTCAACACCTTGTCGATCAAATTGGTATCTTTCTTTACCAATGTAGCCCACTTGCATCCCAAATTTGAAATCAAGAACGGTCCTCTCGCAAATTCCGATTGAAAACGGCCCTACCTCAACTTTTTCCCAAAAAGTCTCGGGTTTAAAAAAATCTTCGAGACGAGTCAACGTTCGTAGAATTTATTCGACATGACGAATCTTCAATTTCTAAAATCGGACTCGGGATTGGCGGTTAATTTCACTCGGACGCATTTTTGCGTGACCTAGGCTATCGAGTAGTTTTCAGAACTTTTAGGACAAATGACCCGTGGTCGATTTTCTTCGAGCCACAACGAACCCACTCGACACATTGGCAACTCTCGGTTATCATGAAAATCTCAAGGATTCAAATACGGACACAGGTACCAAAACGATGGTAAAATCAAATTAGTGCCGGTTGAGGAGAATTTTCTAATTTAATGGAGTCACCCATGGTTAGCCACACATTTTAGTTGAACTGACCTATCTCTGATCTTAATTCGATTTTTAACTGTACCGTAATGACCTCTAAAGATGAGCGCGGTCAAGAAGTCAATTCCTGATCAAATTCTCAAGTCTATATGCCTTAAAATCATTAATAGCTTACCCAGCTAATCTAGTTATCTCGTGAGTGGCCAACTCAAAGAAAAGCATTGTAGTCTCATCGATGAAATGCCCAATTTATCCAAACGAAATTAGAACCTGAAAATCAGGATGTCACAACTCTTCCCCTCTTATAAAAATTTCATCCTCGAAATTTAAACCTTTACCAATCCTTAAACAAAAGGTGGGGGTGTTATTATCTCATCGAGTTTCACCTTTTTCCACGCTATACCTTCGGTCTCGTGGTGTTGTTTGACCACTCTTATGTACATATATAACAACTCAGTCATACATATACTTATACAAGCCATGTTAAAAGAGCGGTTTCTACTCAAACAGGTTCCATAGCAAAGTAAATAGCGCTAGATAAACTTGAATTGAGACATCCCAACACAAGAAATCTTTTCAACAAAATTTATCTACACATATTTTAAGATGCTTCCAAAATAGATCCATCCATATCAACTAACGGTACAACAAAAAGAGTTTGTGTTTATTGGTCTTGTTGCCCTTGCGTATCTCAAAAAAAGCTGCTCATCTTTGACCACTTGTAAGTTGAGGTCCTTACATCCTCCTCTTTACCGCGCTTGAAACACAAAATAAATCATTAGTTAAAATAAAGTCAAGTATAAGTAAGAACAGTTTTAAGACCAAGTCAAGCATAAATAACTACCTTTATCTTCTCTCTTCCCATAGATGATATTGAGCTTGAAATTTTTCCAAAAATTGACGTAAGCAATTCCACGGTCTCAAGTTAACACGTTAGGTCTGAGGGAGTGCTTTCTACCACATCTTGTGAACATGAGGCAACCAAAAATCTATTGGGGCCGATGCTACTGCTACCGATGCTACTTGTGGGTTCTTACAATGATACCGTTATGGCCAAAACCACCACATTTTTCACAAGTAATTGTGGTATTCTGTCTCTTCAACTTTGTTCCCACCGGCTCTTGCACAACTTTTTTCTTTCTTGTCTTCAAATTTCTATTGGTTGTTTCGTTCACTGATTTTGTTCTTTATTTCTTCTTTTTGCCAACTTGTTTGGGCACATCTAGTGGGAGTAATGGCTCTCTAGCAAGCCATGTGTCTTTAGAATCTACAACATGCACAACATGACTATATATTTACATGAATATTTCCTTACTAAATCTTGTGTGAACCCATTTTTCAGGTTCTTCCCTCATGTATATAAGAGCCGCCACAGCATGACAACAAGGAACCACGCTGATGTCCCATCTTCTACAGCTACAAGATCTATGTCTAATATTAACAACTCTCTTGTCTCCATATGGCCCACTTAATTCAAATTCATCCTCTCCATTTTAGGTTGGAATCCATGATGCCGAAAACTATTTTTGAAGATCTAATATCTTTTGGATATTATCAC
Organism: Eucalyptus coolabah; assembly: GCA_014182585.1. Taxonomy (NCBI): domain Eukaryota; kingdom Viridiplantae; phylum Streptophyta; class Magnoliopsida; order Myrtales; family Myrtaceae; genus Eucalyptus; species Eucalyptus coolabah. Next base: position 21,500,098 of record CM024629.1, on the reverse strand, counting down.
ACCAATGTATTTTGAAGATCTAATATCTTTTGGATATTAGGAAAAATCACACCAGTGTATTTGGTCATCCCATCCTTATGCTTATGAATTCTTTCCATGAGCTGCGCTCTTATAGTTTCAAGCATTGTGATGATAGACTTGTCCCTTGCATCAATGATGCTTTTGTTGAAAGTTTCACACCAGTTGTTCAAGAAAATATCACATTTTGAACTTGTCCTAAAGTAGGACTTGCTCCATTACACCGGAGGCCTCTGGTATAACCAATTATAAGCTTTCTCATCAACTGCCTTTAGTTGTGCCATTGCCAAGTCAAAATCACATACTCTAGTTGCCATGGTAACCTTCCAAAGAAGCTTTTTAAGTTCTACTCCTTTGTGATGCCGTTTAAAGTTTTCATAAAGATGCCTTAAGCAAAATCTATGTTCTGCTTCGAGCATTAGATGTGCTAGTGCTTGCACCAATCCCTTTTGCTTGTCACACAAAAAAGTCCAGTACTTTGAATTTTCAGGGTCCGTAATTCCCAAGTCTTCTGCAATCAAACTAATAAACCAGGGCCATGTCTTGTATGTTTCTTGTCCGACAACTGCCCATGCAAAGGGATACATCTAATTGTTGCCATTTACGCCCACTGCTGCTAGAAGTATCCCACTTAATGACAAATGGCAACCATTGAATCCCACAAAGCACCTACATCCTTCTACAAAGCCCTCCTTAATGCATCCAAACAAATGTAGACTCCCTAAACTTGAATTGGTCTTGACATTGCTAGGTCTTGATTATACATGTGGATCCTGGGTTGGCGTCAAGAAGTGCTTGGCAATAGCTCCTAAGCATCCACAAGTGCTCCTCCGAATTCCTTGTGATCATACTCATTGCTATTGCCCTAGCTCTATACACCATTGTCCTTGACAACTTCAAAACATTCTCAAACTCCATTGTTTTTTTCATTGAAGCACTTGGCCATGTAGGATTGTTTCTCAGCCTATCATAGTACTTATTTGCTAGCCATTTAGTGCTTATTTGAGGAACTTGTAGTGTTCTATTACATGTATATACTGAGTTGAAGGTTTTCACTTGTAAAGTATGCTCCCTTTGCACTTTAGAGGCATATATGAACCAATCACAACCCTCCGAGCACACTGCCCTCAACTTATTAGGTGTATTTTTAACAAACCTCACCTTTCTCCCATTTTTTATGGCATGGTTCCTAATAGCTTCTCTAAATTCCTTCGCATTACTAAAGCACATCCCCAACTTGAAGATAGGATTTTCCATATCAACCTCAGCATTGAACTCGGGATGCGTATACTCATTTTCGCTATTCTTGTTCAAGAAATCTGCATTATCAACTAACACATCTACATATAGACCGATATCTCCAATCTCCATATCCCTCTCCATTGAACCATCATTGTCTACACATCTAGTTCATATATATAACTCATCAAGATCAATAAAGGGAAACCCATCTTCTTCAGCACCCTCAGCATCCTTACCATCCTTACCATGCCTACTATCATTCATGGAATAGTTCACTTCTTCACATCCCTCAACTGGTGAAAAGTGGAAGCAAAAAATAAGGTCAATATATTCTTATGTTACGCACCGGGGAAAAACAAAAGAAAAAAATTGCAATACATCTGTACCACACTACTATTAATGAAAGAAAATTAGTCACGCTAGTGACCATGTACCACACTTTTATTAGACACCATTTGTCACAAAAAAATAAAAAAATTGTGCATTATTGACTTAAAATGTTTTTTGTGCTAACGATTGGGTAATACACATTAGGACTCATGTGGACATGAAAGTGCTACTGCTATGGTGACGGTCCATATCTTAAGCATGGTCCTTCATAGCAAGAGCATCATAAAAAACCTACACCTTTTATTAGTGATTTATCCTTGGCATGGTCAATGTATTATAGCTCAAAAATCATCAAAAACTAACATTTAGATTTTAGGACATGCCATGAGCTCCAGTTATTAACAATAAAGTATACACCAACAAAATAGAAACAATGGAAAAGCATTAAAAAATTGCAAAAAGGAGACCACCGCCACCGGCACATAAGATCACAACACAACATATCCAATTTAAAAAAATCATAGTGGACGCAACTCATATGCATTGATTCGGACAAAAGGAGACATTCACTCAAAAATCCATCAAAATAGGTAAAAACAACACTATAAAACGTAACTTTCTTGTACCATCACTGTCGTTGCTGCCATTCGCGTGATACTCCATCACATGCCCACACCTTGTCGCCATGTTGCTTCAATGAGCCACAATCACTTTCTGTTCAACGAACGAAGGAACGTGTACACCAATTTGAACGAAACTAACCACGGTTGAACATGATTGCAAATTGAAATAAATGGAAAACCTAGAAAAAGATGATGGAGAATGAGGCTTTGTACACAAGCTTTGTCTACATTTTGTCGGTTTAACATGAGTGAATTCTAAGATGGAAAAACTAACCTTGGTTGATGGGGAGGTCGACCTGCTCGAGCTTTATGATTTGCAAACAGAGAAAAGTCAAATAGAAGGTTTGGGTCTTTGCAAACAAAGAAAGAAGCATATGGTTTTCTCCTTGTTTTTGAATTCGTGCCTCAACCGGCAGAGAATTTGGGTCTTCGACTTTGCGGAGAATGGGTACAAGGAATGGGGAGAACTTTGACCTTTGACTTTGCAGAGGATGGGTACAAAGAACGGGGATACCGTAGAAAACGTAGGGTTTTTTTGTTTCTGTTTTAGGATTTGTTAACTTTTCCCAAGATTTTTTTGGACAAAATTGCCCAAACGCCGGTCGTCGAAATGTCACATGCTTGATAGCCGGCAAATATTTGGCTGACTAGCAAGCTCAAGTCCTTATTTGGAATTGATTCAATAACTTCGAGTCCTTATTTGAGATAATGGGTTCATGTTAGGTCTTTACCTAACTCAAAGTTCATTTCGAATCCTTATTTGAAAAAAATTGATCCATTTCAGGTACTTATTTGGAATTTTCCCAAAAAAGAATAGTTCATGGACGAGGGTTTAGTTAATTAAATTAAAGTAAATTAACGATTATTCCTAGATTTTTCGTGGCATCCATTAGCGACCCTAGCTGAGTCGCTCAACCTCGAATGCCTTGCCCGGCCTCGCGGTGATGAACGGAGGGCCTTCCATGATGGAGATGATGGACGTGATGAATAGGGAGCACGGCGATGAACAAAGGAGATGACAGAGAAAGGCAATAAACAGAGGGTCAGGTCACTTGGTGCTTTGTTTTTAAGTTCGGAGAAGATGATGAAACAAAAACAAATACCCCTTTTTTCCCCTTTTTTTCTTAATTTCAAAACCATTTTGCAAAAGTATATCTCAAGCCAAAACGACAATCTGATTTTGAGTAAGTACACCTTCAGCTAAAATTTCTGGGTTCATTTCGCAGAGTCGTAACAAACGCAGCAAACTTAAGAAAATACACGACAGAATATAAGGATTCCTCGATCTTGGGGCGGCGTCCATTGGCGTCAACACTTTTGACATTCTGATTCCTCTAATCACCCATTAATTATCCTTACAACAGCCAAAGCAATGACACCTAATTTAAACTCATCTTTTAGAAATAGAAGATAATCTTTGATTATAAAGGAAATTTTGAAGAATTTTGAATTCAAAAATTCAACAGTCGTGTGATTTTGGAGCAACTTTTTTGTTGAGAAGTTGAGTGAATATTGGGAAATCTTCATTTGTTTGTTGAATTTTCCCTCTATAAATAGAGAGTGCAAAGCCTTGAATGGGGTTGGGGGAGGGGGAATTTCTCTAGGGTTCGGAAGCGCAGAAAGTGCAGAGAGAGATAGAAGGAAGAGACATGAAAATGATGTGAGAGAGAGAGGTCGAGCAAAAAAAAAAAAAAACGGAAAAGGCAAAAAGATGAACAAACTGTTCATCTTCCTCGTGAGTTCCTGTCCGGCGTCCCTGCTGCCCATTTCCTCCGTGTCGCCAAGCTGCCGTTGCCGCTCCTGTGCCCCACACCATCGCCGTTCCATTGGTCATCCGAAGTTCCACCTTGCTGGTGTCGATCCACGACGATGCTGTTTCCTCCGCCCGTCCGCGATCTACCGGTCATCACCGATCCGAGATCTGCTGTTCCACCGTGCCCCTGCCTTGACGTACCCTTGACGTTGCTGTCCACTCCCCGCTAGTCGACGCTCGAGTTCCGCCATTGAACCCAATGCCACCGTCGCTCCTACAACCCGTGACCTACGATTTGTAGCTTGCTTGCACCTCCGCCCATGTGCTCACCCACGCCGATGCGCGACCCGCCTCTATAGATCACCTCCGCCGGTCCTCGCCGCCTCATCATCGCTATGCCTCCACCAGATCTAACGAACTCGAGCAGATTGCTGCCCCTTTGAACCAAAGCCCCTACTGACAGACTCGCAAAGCTTGCTTTGCGTCGATCTCGCTCACCGATGCTCCCTACAACTCACCGATCCGGCCATCGTTCGCCTCGCCCGTGAGTCGAACCCGAACTTGCTGTAACGTAGGTTTCCCCCTTTGCTGGAGCCCAACGCCTCCACACCGCTCGCCTTAGCCCAGCCCTCCCGAGCTCCGACGCCGGCCATTCTCCGCCCGCGCGCCCACTACCATCCCTTTTTTAAAAATTTCCTAGGTGGTTTATTTTTTTATTCTTTTTATTATTATTTTATTCATTTTAAATTTTGTTATTATTGTTTAAGTTAGAATATGGTTTGCCAATGTTAATATTAGTGCATTTTTTTTTGGTGACCCGGGAACCCGCGCACCGTACCAACACGGACAGCCGAAAGGCCCGGGTAACAAAGGGTAAACCCCAGGGGCAACACGTGCTAGCCACCACACATGTGCCACTAGGTAAGTCACCCCGCGACGTCCGGAATCAAACTCCTCCTCTTGCGTTAGGGGAGAAGCTGCGCTAGCGGCGCCACCCAGTGGGTGGTTAATATTAGTACATTTCGTAGGCATTATCCGCTAGGATTTTGTCCGGAATTAATGTAATTATTAATTTAATCCGAGAGACATCGGATTATTTTTTAATTATATTAATTTTTGAGTTTTTAGTAAATTTTAATTGTTAAATAATTATAATTATTAATTTGATCCGTAAGACTTCGGATCGAATTTTTAATTATTTTGATCTCTTTGTCGTGATAATCAAGGTTAACATAATCGTTAATTTAACCTGTGAGACAACATGTTATTTTTTCGATTATTTTAATCCTTTATTTTGTTAATGGCCTAAATTTAATATTTATTTAATAATTATTTATCTTTTAAAAAATAAAAAATAATAATAAAATCAATATTCTGCATGAGCATATAGGTTTAATAAATCAGACATGTAGGTTTAGTAAATTAGAATTTTCTTAGGATTACATTTTTAGGGTTGCATTTTTAGAAATAAGTTAGGGTTGGACCTAAATTAATTTTTTTAGATAATGTTCGCACATTTTAATTATTTCATTTTTCAAAAAATAGTTTTCTAAGATAGGATAGGGTTTAAGTCAAATTAATCCCTAGAATAAATTAGAAAATTATCCCTTTTAGATAGTTTAATTAGGGTTTTTGTTAATTCTGAATTTCAATAAAAAAATACAAAAATACTAGGTGCATGTTAACTAGTTCGCATAATAGGATCACTTAATTAGAATTTGTTCATTAGTGAAGTTAGGTCATGAGGTGCATAATAACTAGTTTGCATAATAGACCCATTTAATTAGAATTTGCATATTAATAAGGTTAAGTCATTTAGTTAAAAAATGCATTTTTATAAAAGAATTCTAATTTTCAAGAAAATCCAAAAAATAATTATTTGCTTTGTATGTTTAATTCTTTTGATGCAATTTATTTTATTGAATGTTTAATAATGATTGAGTACTCGTGTGATCACTCATTTGCATGATAAAAATTTAAGTTAAAATAAATCTAAGCTGCATGCAAAAGTATTTTTGAAAATTAAAAAGAAATTGTACTGAAAGGGCATTAGAGAAATCTAGTCTAACCAAGTCCATGTACCCTTAGTCTCTAGTTCGTAAGAGTAAAATAATCCTCCCATTATTTTACTTGGGTATCTAATCGACCTACTATAAATTGATTAGTGGTGACTCATAGTTAATAATCTTTTGCATGTTAAATATTTGAACCTTAAGTCACGAGTTGGTATGGCTTGGGAGAGCTCGAGTTAAGTTTAAAGATTTAGTAGTCTATTAACCGAGTTTTAGGTGATGCACTCGAAAATTAGGTTGCGACAGCTTGCCGACTCCACTAAGGAACGAACCTAGAATCCCCAGGTGGAGTCACCAAGCTGTCGCGACCTAATTTTCGGGTGTATCACCTAAGTTTAGGTTAATGGACTACTAAGTCTTTAAACTTAGCACGGGCTCTCCCAAGCCCATACCAATTTGTGACTTAGGTTTCTGTTTTTTAACATGCAAATGGATTTTATCTAGGAGTCACCACTAATCGATTTATGGTAGGTCGACTAAACACCTAAATAAAAATAATTGGAGGATTATTTCACTCCTACAAACTAGAGACTAAGGGCAGGGGACTTGGTTACACTAGATTTCTCTAATGCCCCGTCGATACCATTTCTTTTTAATTTTCAAAAATATTTTTAGAGGCAGCTTATATTTATTTTAACTTAAATTTCTATCATGCAAATGGGTGATCACATGGGTACTCAATCATTATTAAATATTCAATAAAATAAATTGTATCAAAAGAATTAAGGGAAAAAGCCACCAAAACCCCCAACTTTATCTCAAGTGACAGATTTATCCCAAACTTTGTTTTGTGACGAAAAACCTAAAGTTTGTTAAGCGTGACACATTTACCCCAAACTTTTATTTGTGACACAAAAAACCCTGAACTTTCATTTGCGTGACACATTTACCCTAAAACATAAGGGTATTTTGGTCTTTTTACTTTTGATTTTTTTTTTTTTTACTTTTTTCCTTCTTCTTCTTCCTTCCCTCCGCCGGCCATGGCGGAGCCGGCGGAGGGAAGCCAACGTCCGACGAGGGCCGCCCTCATCGACGTCGGGCGAGGGTGCCCTTGCCAAATCCCTCACCCGACGCAGGGCGAGGGCGGCCATCGTCGGCATCGGGGCGGCCCTCGTCGGCGTCGGGCGGGCGTCCCTCACCGGATCCGGCAAGGGCACCCTTGCCCGACGCCGATGAGAGCACCCCTCGCCCGAGATCCGGCGAGGGCACCCGCCCAACGTCGGCAAGGGCACCCTCGCCAAGCCCTTGCCCGACGCAGTGAGGGCGGCCCTCGTCGGCATCGGACGAGGGCCTCCCTCGCCAGATTTGGCGATGGCACCCTCGCCCGACACCGACGAGAGCACCCCTTGCCGGCCCTCGCCCGACCCAATGAGGGCCGCCCTCGCTAACACCCCGGCGAGGGCGGCCCTAGCCAACCCAAGCGAGGCCGACCCTCGTCCGACGCCGGCGAGGCAGCCCTCGTCGGACGCTGGCTTCCCTCCGCCATGGTGGCGGAGGGGGAAGAGAGAAGAAGAAAAAAATAAAAAATAAAAAGAAAAAGATAAAAAGGAAGAATAAGACGAAAGTACCATTAATGGGGTAAATGTGTCATAGTTAGCAAACTTCGGGTTTTTTACATCACAAAACAAATTTTGGGGTAAATCTTCCTCCGAGCAAAATTTGGGGTTTTTGGTGGCTTTTTCCCAAGAATTAAAGCAAACAATTATTTTTTGGATTTTCTTGAAAATTAGAATCTTTTATAAAAATGCATTTTTTTTAACTAAACGACTTAATCTTATTAATATGCAAATTCTAATTAAATGGGCATATTATGCAAACTAGTTATTATGCACCTCATGACCTAACTTCACTAATGAACAAATTTTAATTAAGTGATCCTATTATGCGAACTAGTTAACATGCACGTAGTATTTTTGTATTTTTTATTGAATTTCAGAATTAAAAAAAAATCCTAATTAAATTATCTAAAAGGGATAATTTTCTAATTTATTCTAGGGATTAATTTGACTTAAACCCTATCCTATCTTAGAAAACTATTTTTTGAAAAATGAAATAATTAAAATGTGCGAACATTATCTAAAAAAAAATTAATTTAGGTCCAACCCTAACTTATTTCTAAAAATGCAACCCTAAAAATGTAATCCTAAGAAAATTCTAATTTACTAAACCTACATGTCTGATTTACTAAACCTATATGCTCATGCAGAATTTTGATTTTTTTTTTCATTTTTTAGTTTTTTTAAAAGATAAGTAATTATTAAATAAATATTAAATCTAAGCCATCAACAAAATAAATGATTAAAATAATCGAAAAAATAACATGTTGTCTCACAAACCAAATTAACGATTATCATAACCTAATTATCACGATAAAGAGATCAAAATAATTAAAATCTTATCCGAAATTTTACGGATCATATTAATAATTATAATAATTTAACAATTAAAATTCTACCAAAAACCCAAAAATTAATATAATTAAAAAAATAATTCGATGTCTCTCGGATTAAATTAATAATTACATTAATTCCGGATAAGATCCTAGCGGATAATGCCTACAAAATGCACAAATATTAACATTGACAAACCATATTCTAACTTAAACAATAATAACAAAATTTAAAATGAATAAATAAATGACAATAATATAAAAATAATAAACCACCTAAGGGAAATTTTTTTAAAAAAAAAAAAAAAAAAGCAGCGGCGGTGGGCGGCGCCGAGCGGAGAATAACTGGCGTCGGACCTCTGGCGAGGGCTGGGCGGCGGCGACGCGCATGGAGTGGCACAGGCTGCTAGTGGACAAGCGGTTGCTGTGGTGGGCGTCACTCGGGCAGCAGAGGAACTCGGAGCAGTGGTGTCGCACAGGAGCGATTGTCGAGGGATGCTCGGAGCCGGCGCAGTGCAAGCGGTGGAAATGACAGAGCAGATCTGGGTTGTTGAAGCAAAGGCATGGAAAGCAAAGTCAACGACGCTCGGGCTCCGACAGTGTTGCTGGGCACCGGTACTGGGCCGTGCGGCACTGCTGCTCCGATGCAACAGCTCGTCACGGGCCGTCGGGTGCGATGTTCGGGCGTCGCAAATCGGGTGAAGGCGGAACGAAGGGTCGCGATCGGAGCTTCGGACATGCAAGCAAAGGGCTACTCGGAGGCGCGGCAAACGGTGAGACGCTCGGGCAACAAGAACCAGCAAAGCCGGGGAGTCGCTCGGGGGAGACTCGGATCGGCGCAGTGGCGACTTCGTCGGGCTAGTGGAGTAGATCGGCGAGGCAGCAGCAGCGGCAGAGACCGGTGGACGAGCAGAGACCAACGAGGGCTACTGGGAGCCGGAGTGGAGGGCTTCGGCTCAGTTACAGCAGGGTAGCGTGCAGCAATGGTCTGCGCTTCACGGCTCCTGGGCTGACGGGGTGGAGCAGAACAACGTCAGGCCATCGGTGCCTGCTGGCGGAGGCGACAGCACAGGAGTGCGGGGACGTGGCTAAGACCGGCGCAGCGGGATCTGGTAGGTGGAACAGCGAGGAGGGACTCGAAGAAGATGATGAACAGTTCTCCTTTCTCTCTCTCTCCTCCTCTCTCTCTCTCTCTCTCTCTCTCTCTCTGTGTGCAGTTTTCACTCTGACACACTTTCTGCAGAAGACTTTTTGACTTTTCTTCAATCGAAAGAGAAATTTTTTTTCTTCAATTTCATGACTTCAATTTCGAGAAAAGAATCCCCCATTCAAGGCTTCGCACTCTCTATTTATAGAGGGAAAATTCAACAAACAAATGAACATTTCCCAATATTCACTTAACTTCTCAACAAAAAAGTAGCTCCAAAATCACATGATTGTTGAATTTTTTTAAATTCAAAATTCTTCAAAATTTCCCTCTATAATCGAAGATTATCTTCGATTTCTAAAAGATGAGTTTAAATTAAGTGTCAACATTGCCCCTCTTTGAAGGAAGCTCGTAGATGTTTTCTTCAAAGATACACCTAAATTTAAACCATGCAAAATGAATATGAAATGAATATGCAAATGTTAATTGTAATGACCTCTTTTTTAAAAGAAATGGACTCAAATAAATTTAATCTCTTTTGAAATACAAGGTCATGCAATAAAGAAATGCAATGTAAATGCCATGATTTGGTCAAGAACATAGATCTCAATGTGTCTATGCCCAATGAAATGCAAATGCAAAGAAGAACACGTACTGTTGTACTTATCTGGAGATTTAGAAAAGTATTATTAGGTGTGAAATTATTCCTATGAGACCCGACAAACATCTGGAACTCCCTTGAAAGGCTCAAAGAATAAAGTCTTCAGGATCTGGAACTCTCATCGATCCCAAGCACTTGGAAATCACATCAAGTACTTGAAATTTCAAAAAATCTTATTCTTATGTCGACATTTGAAAACATTTACTAAACATCTAGAAATCACATTAGATGTTAGAAAAGACAAACACTTGGAAGTCACATCAAATGTTTAAATGTTCAAATATCTAGAATTCATACTAGACATTTGAAAACATTTACTAAACATCTGGAAATCACATCAAATGTTGGAAAAGACAAACACTTGGAAGTCACATCAAGTGTTTAAATGTTCAATTATCTAGAATTCATGCTAGACATTTGAAAACATTTACTAAACATCTGGAAATCACATCGATGTTGGAAAAGACAAACACTTGAAAGTCACATCAAGCGTTTAAATGTTCAAATATCTGGAATTCATACTAGACATTTGAAAACATTTACTAAACATCTGGAAATCACATCAAATGTTGGAAAAGACAAACACTTGGAAGTCACATCAAGTGTTTAAAGGTTCAAATATCTGGAATTCATACTAGACATTTGAAAACATTTTATAAATGGGTACTTGAAATTCTCATCAAGTATTCAAAGATGACTAAACAAACTCGGGGCTTCAAAGACGCATCTTTTGGTCTTTAAGGAAAAAATTCATTTCATTTTTTAAATTCAATGAAGGTCCATGCATGATGGCTTTATCAAACTTCCATCGGGAAAAATTATCATTAAGACAATTTTTACTAAGCTGTAAATCTCTTGAACATGCTAAATGAGACACCTTTGGTGTGAAAGACTTTTCACTCACTCTCATTTAAGAGGGGTTATTTGTCCCGACCATTAATGCGGGAATATATCACTCTATCTTATTATCATCTTGTCGACAAGAGTTTGAATTTTCTTGCAAGCGGTATGACCTTACCAATCTGAGAGGTCTTTGATAGGTACTATAATGTAGGTTTGATCAATGGCTTAACAAAAGGACTCTTTGAGTCAAGGCAATTGAAAGAATAATTTTGTAATCATCTCCAGGTTTACAAGTCAAGAACCCTGCAAAATGAGAAAGAAATAATCTTGCTCGCACTTCTTCAAGCAATGCTTAAAACATGTGAACCCCATGTTAATTCAAGTGCTATAATCTGAAGAAACTTTGTAAGAGATGTAACATAGGCTGGGTTCATGGGCTGAGAAATGAAAGGATCGTTAGGCTCAAAATGTGTGTAAATGGTGAGAGTTGGTGATCATCTTGACATTACCAGCAGTTTTCTTTTTCCACCTTTGAAGATTTTCTTTATATCACAACTCCATTGATTGCAACATCATTTGAGTTTTTAGTATCGCCTTGTTGGGGATACGACTCACTACATCAAGTGTTTGATTTTTCTTTTTGGGCATTGGCTTTGCTTTTACCAAACACACTTTGCTTTTTCATACCCCTTATTTTTTTTTTTGTGCTTAGTTTCTTTAGACTCACGCAGTCTTCTTTCATTAGCATTTTAGACCATGCTACTTGAATGATTTTCTTTCGTCTTGCCCCAGTGTGGGAGATGATTACCAACTGGGTTTGACATGAAATGAATTCATAGGCTCAAGTGGACTATACAATAGTCAAAAAGTGTGTAGGATAAAGAAAGAATTGCTCTCCGTCATCCTAAGGCACTTAAATTACCACATAAATTCAATGTAATAGCACAACTTGAAAATTGATGCAAGTGAGAGCAATAAAATTTCTATCCATTTCACTCTCCTTCAATGTCGACTTACCTCCATTTGCCTTGATGTGGGGTGGTCCTTGACGGGGGTAGTATGAAAGAAATTCTTCAAGTATTTAGGCTCAAAGAAGGGTTAAACAAGGGTTCACTAGTAGAGAAATGAACTGCCCCTCGTCATTTTAGTTGTCGTACTTTTTGCAAGAAAACTCTTCACCTTGAAACACAAAACGTTTCCATACTCACCTCACAATGTATAGACAAGGGACTGTGTATGGGATAAGGCTTGCCTTTCACGCCTCATTTAGCATGTTCAAGTATCTCAACATCCTTCACTAAATTATCCATTTTGATCAATTTCAAGTGGAATTGATGAATTGCACAATATCATGTGAAAGCATTATGTAATGATAAAAAGGCCATGCTCTATTCTTGCACATCAAATCATAAAGTCAAAGCTGTTAAGTGTATGTATCTTGCCCCTCTTTGCAAGGGAGCTCACAGAGGTTCCTTAAATGTGTGTAGGGCTGCACCAAAACATAAAGCAAATAATTAAAAGAAACAGAAAGGGTAAATCGGATGCATGCTGGAAAATTATTTTATTTTGAAAATTTTTTCTAAGGAACATGAAGAAGCCCAGCCTTTCCAATTAACTCCTTGCCGTTTTCTTTTGGGTAGGATTACATCACAGGGAGAGTTTCGTGTACTTCAACATGCCCTTAAAACATGAAAATTTCCATGTATTTTATTGGATGAAAAGCAAATTACATTATTGAAATGAGAGAAATCCTAGAAATGGAAATGCAAATACGGAAAGCAATAAAGAATCTCGAGAGGAGTGTGCAAACAATTAAAATTCTCGAACTTCATCGATGGCAAACACTAAATTCTCTTCGAACAATTCAGTCATTCCTTCGAGTGCATCGTCTTTTCCAGTGGATTGAGTGGTGTCTACAATCGGCTTGTCTCCCCATCCGATAGGAATAACATTGACGTCAGCACCTAGAGGCTTGGAGTATTGAATATAGGTATCGATCGTCCCTTCTTCCTCATGCATCATCTAAAACATGATGGGCTCAACATCAAAACTGAAAATGGCATTCACAACTTCTCGGGTTGTCGGGGAGTGGGTTATTCTGGATGTTCGGCTGTGCATCGCAGAATAAGACCACCTTGGCATCCAAAAGATTTTGGATTTTGTGTCACAGCCGTATAACAATCGTCAACAGAATGCCCTACCTCCCCCATATGGTAAGCACATGTCTTGGATGGATCATAGTTGGGGAAACGCTCGGGATTAGATTGCTCCTTTCTTCTGAAGGGTCGGCAAGATCTTGGATAAGGGCTTAGGAAGTGGTGTAAATTGACACTTGGAAGAGTTTTCTGCTGGCCAAAGAGTGGTCGTGCTCCTCCCTGTTGGGTGTTCAGGGTAAGGCGAGGTGGTTGAACATAAACTGCATTAACCTCCACCATAGGTTCCTTATCCTTCTTGGTTGAGACTCTCCCATACGAGCTGGTTTGATCAAACGCCCATCCATTACGCAATGCTACTTCAATTCGCTCGCCGACAGGGATTAGCTGATTGAATGACTCGGCAGTCTAACCAAGCATTCTATTTCGATACTCAGGTGAGAGTGTCTTCATGAAGAAATCCATTAGCTCCTTTTATGTCGGCTCCGAAGTAATTTGAGCAGCTACGGTCCTCCATCTCGTGACATATGCCTTGAAAGATTCCGTCTTCTTCTTCTCGGTCGAAGTAAATCCTCTCGAGATGGAGTGACATCATTATTATACTTATATTGCTTGAAGAGGGCATCAGTCAAATCCTCCCAAGTCTCCAACAGATTAATCTTCTTCATAATGTACCATTGAAGCGTCGGTCCTGTCAGGCTTGCTTGAAATTGCTGAATCATCAAGGGGATGTTATCAACATACTGGGTCATCCTAACCACATAAGTCGCGAGATGGATCTTCGGGCAAGAGGTGCCATCATATTTTTCAAAGTCTGGCATTTTAAACTTCTTTGGTATCTTGATCTTTGCATAATGGGAGAGATCGGTTGGGCCTTGGCTAAATGAACCTTGCAACTGCTTAAGTTTCTCCTCGATTTTTGCCAAGCGTTTTTCTTGCTCAGTTTTCGGTACAGCCGAAGGTATCACTTGTACCTCATCATCAACAACAATTTGAGGCGCGTCAATAATTTTAACCTTGGAGGGATCATCAGAGGTATATGGCCCAACTGCGGATGTATTCTTGCCTTTATCTCTTGGATCAGCCATGGTAGCATGTTGTGGTAACACCACTTCAACTTGCAGAGCTGGTGGAGCAAAGTGTTTGCTTGGAGAGAATCGATTTGCTTAGAAAGCTGCTCAAGAACATTCAAGACTTGCTTCATCTCAGATTCGAGGGCGACGATGCGAGTTTGTTTAGCAACACGCGTTTGTTCGGTGTCATCAACCATTGTTACTTTAGAACGAGTACGGATTGGCGATCTTGGGTGAGCCATGTTGTTACCTAAGGGAGAAAATAGATGATGTAAGAAACAATGACAAGATAGGAAAATAGCCCATGACAATGGTCTAAACGCCTCATTTTATTTGAAATTTGAATCAAACTTTCTAACAATGAACTAAGAATTGAAATTCAAGTCCCTAAACATTGAACTAAGAATTGAAAACACTGAATTAACAATTGAAATCAAGGTCCCTAGACATTGAACTAAGAAACAAAAACCAAAACATTTTATTTTATATGCTTTTGGGAACCCAATGCCTTGCGAAGCTTTTTATTTTCAACTTCAATCATTTCCACTTTCTGCTTAAGATGCTCAATTTGTGCCTGCTGAGTGGGCTTCTTAGTCACATCGGGACCACTGGACGTAAGGCCTAGTCGCCTTGATCTAACTGGTCCAGCCACATTTTGAGCTCTTTTGGGAAAGGAAATGAATTGTACGTCGGTTTTCCCATCGCATATAAAACAAGACTAACCACGAAACCTATTGTCATGGATCGACGAAATTGCAACAAAGTAGTAAATTGCGAAGTGAGAATTTAGACAACTTACTTTCACCGGAAATGGATGACAATTACATAGACACACATATGAAATGTGAGGCTCGATTTCTATCTAGATGGCTTAACAAGGTGGATGACAATCACATACCCCTTTTTTCCCCTTTTTTTTTCTTAATTTCAAAACCATTTTGCAAAAGTATATCTCAAGCCAAAACGGCAATCTGCTTTTGAGTAAGTACACCTTGAGCCAAAATTTCTGGGTTCATTTCGCAGAGTCGTAACAAACGCAGCAAACTTAAGAAAATACACGACAGAATATAAGGATTCCTCGATCTTGGGGCGGCGTCCATTGGCGTCAACACTTTTGACATTCTGATTCCTCTAATCACCAATTAATTATCCTTACGACAGCCAAAGCAAAGAAGAAATGCATATATTCTCTCTCTCTCTCTCTCTCTAGTTTTCTTTGGCCAATGACATCCTTTTATAGCTTTTAATCCCTGCTTTGTCCATCCATTAAGGGTGCGTTTGGCTGGCACCTATTTCTGTTCCCAGGAAAAAAATTCTTTTTTTGTTCTGGAACAAAAAAGGAACAGAAATGCGTTTGGGTGCGTTTCTGTTCCTTTTTGTTCCCGAAACAAAAAAAGAAAAAATAAGAAACAACAAATTGTGTTTCTTATTTCTCGAAACAAATATGAGAAACACTTTTCTATTTTCTTCTTCTTTTTCTTCTTATTTTATTCTTCTTTTTTTCTTTCGCCGGTCGCCGGCCCTCGGCCATGGCCGGCGACCAGCACCTCGCCCAGCCACCAGCCACGGTGAGGCTCGCCGTAGCTAGGCGAGGTCGGCCTCGCCTTGGCTAGGCAAGCTCGAGCTTGCCCAGCCAAGGCGAGGCCGACCTCCGCACCGGCTCGGGCGAGCTCGATCTCGCCCGGATCCGGCGAGGCCGAGCTCGCCCGGCTGGCGCGAGGCTCGGCCTCGCTAGATCTGGGCAAGTCGATGTCGCCGGCGGTGGCCCGGCCAGGGCCGCCTCACCGGCCGGGCGAGCTCGGCCGCCACCCTGCGTTCGCCGGTCCGGCCATGGCTGAGGCCGGCAACCGGCCAAAAGAAGAAAAAAAGAAAAAGGAAAAAGAAAAATAAGAAAAATAAGAAAAATAAGAAAAATAGAAAAAAATAGAAGAAATAAAAAAATTATACAAATTTACCAAACGTATTTCTGTTTATTTTTTATTCCCCCGAACAAGTTTACCAAACGCGTTTTTTTGTTCAAAAATTGTTCCCCGGAACAGAAACACTTTTTTCTATTTCTGTTCCCTGGAACAATTTTTAAACAGAAACACAAACAAACACACCCTAACCGGCCCACTCTTTTCTCTCCCCATCTCCAAAAGCTCACTGTCCCCTCCCCTTCCCGAACCTAATTCTCTTCAACCATCTCCACCTCTTCAATGGCGCCCGTTGACCCCCACTCCTTCACCGACTCCGCCCTCCCCTTCACCACCCACATTCACCTCTACTTCCACTTCGACTCCTCTTCCTCCACCATCCACTTCTCCGGCTTCCTCTCCCTCTCCTCCCCTCACTCCGGCCCCCTCTTCCTCGACGCCCACTCCCTCAATGTCCTCTCTATCCTCGACCCGCAGACCCGAAACCCACTTCCGTTCTCCTCTCCGAGCCCGACCCCGTCAAAGGCCAGAACTTGGGCGTCTCCCTCTCCAACCACTCTTCGGTCCTCAGTGGTCACTCCACCACTCCTGCATCCTCGGCCCTGCAATGGCTGAACCTGCCTCAGACGTGCAACAAGGCCTTCCCTTTCGTCTACACGCAGTGCCAATTGATCCACGCCCGTGCGGTCTTCCCCTGCCAGGATAGCCCGCGACGCGGATCCGCCACTCTGCCCGGATGAACGTCCTGCGCCAGCTCTCTGCGATGATGTCTGCCCGCCACGTGGATCACCGCCCTCCAGTGGCCGGGGAGGGGATGGCCCTGCCCTAAGGAGATGCGTTGTGGTGCGCGGAGGGGAAGGTGGTGGGGGAGTTCGTGATGGAGCAGCCGATTTCGCCTTATCTGTTTGCGTTTGCGGTCGTGGAATTGGGTTATAGGGATGTCGGGCCTAGGACTAGAGCTTACTCGGAGGTGGCGCCCGCAGTGTTGGAGGCGGCCGCAGGGGAGTTCGCCGGGACAAAGGACATGATAAGGCAAGGGGAGAGGTTGTTTGGAGATTATGAGTGGGATAGGTTTGATTTGTTTTTGTTGCCTCCGAGCTTTCCTTATGGAGGAATGGAGAACCCGAGGATGGTGTTCTTGACTCGACGGTGAGTAAAGGGGACGCCAGCGGCGCGCAGGTCGTTGCCCATGAGCTTGCTCATAGCTGGACGGGGAACTTGATCACCAACAAGACTAATGAGCACTTTTGGTTAAATGAGGTACTTAAACTTCGCCCAAATTGTTTTCTCGGCACTCAATGCGACAATTTACTTGTTTTAGATTTTTTCTGGTTGATCGAGTAGTTCAATTTTCAAGGTAACTTACATGTTTTGTCATAGTCGTGTATTGAGTTTGAGGTAGCCTTTTCGGTCATGGTTATATTCATATATTACTGGATTTCTTGGATACTTTGCCATTAGATTCTATGTTCCTTTATTCGGAGAAATTATTGAGTGGTTGCATTATAACACATTATGGGCTAACGTGGTGAGTATTCATATACCGTTCATCAATCGCGATCTAACACATATCACTGATATGGAAGTAAATAAGAAAAATGAAAATTTTAACCTTTTTCCTTCTCTCTTCTTTGTCCTACATCTGCAGTCGGTTTCCTTATTCTGCAATTACTTTCAAGAAGCCAGAAACTTGGAAACTCTAATGATTGTGAGAAAATATTTGTAAAGCGCCACATCAATCACCGATAGGGTTAGCCTTTTTAAGGGAATATTCTAAACAAGAACCTGAAGTGATTATAATAATTTCAATTAAAGACTTAACCTTGCTGGCTAACTAAATATTCTGGCCAATTAAGGGCATTTTTATCAAATATAATTTTAATTTTAAATATGATTTAAACTATATTAAAAATAAATTAATTAAAAACACAAAAAGGAAGGAAATCAAGCGAGGGCTTAGCACCAATGTCGCCATACCATCGCTTGCCTTTGCTGACGATGGAAGGGAATGGCTAGCCAAGGGTTCGCGAGGGTCGTCGAGACTCGGCCAATGAATGGAAATTTGGGCAAGGGTCGCCAGCCCTCGCCCAAATCTGGCCGAGGGTAGCCACTTGAGGGTAGAGTGGTGGCCTCGGCTAGATTTGGGCGAGGGCCTATGGGCCCTCACTTGTGATTGACAAGGGTCCTTGCCGACCTTTCACCAGCCATCCCCCACTATGGGGCAAAGGCGACGAGTACTTGTAGAGCCCTACTTTCCCTTCCCTTTCCTTTTTGTAAAATTTATTTTTTAATCTAATACAATAAAAGAAAAAAAAAGAAGGAAAAAGAAAAGCAGGAAAAAAAAATTCAAGAAAGGGACAAAAATGTGCTTATTAGTGAGTTAGGCCATTCTTTGAAACAGGTATGACACTTCAGGCCTTTATTTTAAATTTATTTGAGAATATGAGGGCATTTCAAACTCTTAGGCCCTGTTTATCTATGTTCTTTTTTTTTTCTTGTCATAAACACAATTTCTTTTTTTTTTTTTGTTCCAGGGAACAAAAAAAGAATAGAAATGCGTTTGTTTGTGTTTTTGTTTCAAATCTATATTTTTGTTCCGGAGCAAATTTGAAACAGAAACAAGAAACAAGAAAACTTGTTTCTAAAAAGATACATGCTGAAAAATAGTACATGAGTCAATATAGGCTTTATTAGATTACTATTTAAGATGACATATCAATCACTATGTGCTTTACTTGGTGTAATTAGGGCTTAGGTAATCTGAAGGCGCTTGAGTGACTCAAGTGTGATTGTAATCTAAGTAGCACCAACATTGACACGATTTTAAAAAAAAAAAAGAGAATTCTAACATATTGGGACATGTTGTATATTATATGTATATTTATGTATAATAAATTGTCATTTTTATGATTATTTTAATCAAATTAATTTGATTCAAATTCACAAATAGATAATTAATAAAAAAGAGCCTAAAATGAATTAACACTAAAACTATTAATTCACCATTTGTTAATATCATTCATTATTTCAATTTGACAAATTCAACTCCATTCCAATAATCTATAAAACTATAGCAAATTGACATGTGACGATTTGCAAATCCCATTAAAAGATGTCTCGAGTTTAAGCCCGTAAACAAAAGCCCTAACATGAATCGTAAGGAAGCGCAACGTCAATTTTTGAGATGCACTTTGGACAAGGTTCGAACTTCAATTTTAGTAACTCTAGGATATGGAATATCCCGTTGGATCATCGAAGGAAACTATAAGAGGAAAGTTCATATGATGACTTTTGAATAAAAGTAAAAGATATTCTAGACAACATCAGCAAAGCAAGAGACATAGCTTTCCTTTTACAAGTTGTTGATTTCGAACGTTGGCCTATAGAAATCAGAGGGATATTGATTCCATGCTCCATATAAATATATAATTTTTTTGTCTCGGAGGTGAGTGTGAAGTAGAAGGCATTGGTGACAGTACATCTATTTGTTTGGATTAAAATTCATGAGATTCTCATCCTAATGCTGATTAAATTTTTGTGGTAAGAATTCATGTATGATACTTTCCTCGGATTGAGAAATCATTTTGTGAGGAATTGTGGGGTTACACACTGTGTGCATTATTTGGTGTAATTGGGGCTTGGGAAACACTAAAATGCTTGAGTGACTCAGTATGGTTGTAATCTAAGCAGCATTAATAGCAACACATGACACGTGCAAACACAATGTTTTTCAAAAATAGAGAATTTCGATACGTTAGGACATAAATTTTTATTAAATGTATATTTATATATAATAATTTATCGTTTGTATGATTATTTTAATCAAATTAATTTAATTCAAATTCACAATAAACAAATAATAAAAAAATTCTCAAATGAATTTACACTGATTATATTAATCTACCATTTGTTAATATCATTCATTATTTCAATTTGACAAATTCAACTTCATTTCAGTAATCCATAAAATTAGAATACTGCAAAGTGACATGTGACGATTGCTAAGTTCTATCAAAATATGTCTAGAGTTTAAGCCCATAAATGAAAGTCCTTACACGAATCGTAGGGAAGCGCAGAGTGGGTTTTTTAGATGCACTTCGGACAAGTTTCGAACTTCAATTTTGGTAACTCTAGGATATGGAATATCCCGTGGGATCATCGAAGGAAACTATAAGAGTGGACTTCATGTGATGACTTTTGAATAAGAGTAAAAGATATTCTAGACAACATCAGCAAAGCAAGAGACGCGGCTTTCCTTTCACAAGTTGTCGTCGTTTCCAACGTTGGCTTGCAGAAATCAGAGGGATATTGATTGCATGCTCCATATAGATATATAATTATTCAGTCATCCTTTTACAAGTCGTTGTCGATTTCCAACGTTGGCCTGCAGAAATTAGAGGGATAATGATTCCATGCTTTATATAAATACATAATTATGTTGTCTTAACAAAAGTTCAAACAGCAAATTGCTGGTAGTTCACGATATAAATACGAGACATCCTCTGACGCATTCTCTTCATCGTACCCACAAACATACACGCAGCTTGCAGCAGCCAAAAGAAGAAGATAGCCAGAAACTATTAGAGATCAGCTGAGATGAAGAACATCCTGACTCCGAAAGTAGCAGCCAGCGTTATGATTTTGCTCTTCTTAATGGGAACATCGATGCGATGAAGCGAGGCAAGACGGGTTCCGATGAATGGCCACGGAGGAGAACGGGCTAATAATAAGGTGCCGAATCTAGATGTTCTCCATATCCTGCGAAAGTCTCCGTCCCCCTGCACTAGGAATTGCCCGGGCTACACTCCAGGGGGAAGCATGCACATAAATTAGCACCACCAGCACGAGGGAATTAATGGGTTGATAAGCTGCATTAGTGTCGATCATAAATAGTTGCTTCTCCATGTCAGGGCCGCTTGTTAAAGATATTATGATATTTTTTTATTTTCCATATCTCCCGGAGTCATGCATATATCCCCTTTGATTATGCGTATCCATGATTAATTGTTTGTCTTATTACCTTAAATAATCATATAATAAAGTCGATAAATAGGCATATTTACTATCTATCAATATATAATGAAATATACAAAAATTATGTATTTCTTTCTTCCACATCATTTCTTAACTAAGTGCTTCCTCATATGAGACTTATGTTGGCAAGGATGGATAAATTTAGGTGTGCACAGTTGAGCTCAGAAGCACCCAGTGCGCTTAGGGGTTCCTCGGGAACAACGCCTCAAATACCAAGTTGAGATTAATAAAGCAGAAAAGAGAATAATGAAATTTTCTATATATTTTTATTGGCTAGATTCCACTAAAAATCAAAAGAGATTGTTACAGCTTGTGATCTCGACTATCACGGTGAAGAGTCTTCCTTGAACTCTCACACAGTCTCACTAAGAGTTTCTCTCTTTTGTATACAAAGCTTAGCTTGATGAATGAAAAAGCAAGAGACTAGAAAGCTTCGGACTTTGGAATTCTCTCTCAAGCACCGTATCGAACAACTAAAGAGTCAGTCCTTAAATACTCCTTCATGCCTTCTAAACAGTTGGTACTTTCCAAAGGAATTCTTCCAATCTACCCTTTGGAAAGAATCAATTAACGTGATCTCAAGTCGTTAGATAATTTGTGTTGATAGCCCGTCAATTCTGTTCGCCCATACAAATCAGGATCTTGAGTTTCCATAAGTAAAACATTTCAAGTTTAACTCACCTTTCAAAGATCTTCATATCATAGTAGATTCTAATAAGAAAAAATCAATCAACTAGATGTGAAATCTAGCTATAAGATAATCCAATAACCATACGATTCGAATCTTTGAAGATAATCTTGCATCTGGATAATAATCCTACGTTTGAATAAATCTTCATACTTTAGTCTAGAACTGCCAAAGAGGATAGACTTTAAGATTAAAACCTGATGGTCTGTCAATCTTCAGACTTTGACGATAAAGTCTTCAAATCTTCCGATGTAGACTTCGGAAAGGTTTTGTCAATTTCAAAATAATAAAGAAGTTTTCTCTAACAATCTCCCCATTTTTTATGGTGACAAAACTTTCCTGCAGATTTGGAAAACCTTTTAACCTGAAAAACAAGTACTTATACAAGATATGATATCTTATAAATTTAATTAGGACTTCAAAATCTTGATTCTGCAATCACAGAACACATGTTAGTCCAAACCAAGTATAAGTAATATCATAAACTAAATCACTGCATTTGCAAGCATCAAACGATTGACAATATCCAAATGTCAAATGTCAAACAAAACCATAGCTAAAAGTCCAAACCAAATAAAGATCAAAGTCAAATCAAATCAAAATGCAAATATGCACTCAAACTCTCCCCCTTTTTGGCATCAGCAAAAAGTGGGGACAAACGATTGAAAGAATTGGATAAAATTATGGCCACTTGGGGACACGAATGAGCTGGAAATCCCCCATCAACTTGACGGTGTCTTCAAGCTTCTGCGAGACTCTTTAAGTTGTTGAATATCTGCGCCCTTTGCCTATTCGTGCTTGAAGGCTTGAATCTGTTCTTGAAGAGAGTCTATAGATGCCTTGAAAACAGTCATCATGTGCTTCATTTCAAACTCAAAAGCATATCGTTGTCCCTTTAATTCCAAAAGAAGCTCCATCACTCTCTGAAAATCTGCAGAGTGTTCTACAAGAGTGAAAAGACCAGCCAAATCAGTTACAGGAGCTTGAAAATGAGGGGGAACATCGGTAGTTCGATCACCATGACTAGGAGTGTATGCCTCGAAATCTGCTTGAGGATTGAGAAGCATAGACCTCTTATGGGTCTGGTGGAGACCGACTAACATCACTAGTAAAGATGGGTGAAGAAGTACCTTTTTTTGCACTAACTCCCCCTGTCTTCATGCCTTTAGGTGGAGAAGTATGTTCTTCTTCTTCATGCTCTACTTCAGCACTGTAGTGATGTTGTTCTCTAGTCTTTCCACTCCTTGTTTTCTCCAAATCATCGAACAAGGATATAGCCAGTGTTGGCTCAACAGAGTCATCGCAACTCCTTTCTTCTTCGCTTCTTCTTCCTTCTTGTTCTTCTCTTTCTTCTTCTCTCCTTCTTTCTTCTTCTCTTCTTCTTTCTTCTTTTCTTTCTCTGATCCTTGTAGGGCTTACATAACTCTGTAGTTTTCACAAGGCAAGAGCTGATATGGTGAGATCATCAACATCATCTTCTTCTTCTTCTAAGATAAGAGATCTCCTTTTCTTTATAGGTTTTGTCATAGGCTCCTTTCCCTTTCTTTTCTTCGCAGGAGAGTCGTGCTTAGCCTTCACAGGGGACTTCTCCTTAAAGCGCTCTAGCTCTTTGCTCAGTTCCTTCAACCTCATCTTAGAAATCATTTTCAACCCAATAACCATTGGAGCAATGGTTCTAGCACAAAAAAGGAGCAGGAAATTCTATCTTGAAGTGCTTGAAAAGTTGTGAGATAACCACGGAGTAGGGAAGTTGTCCCTTGTCTTTCACCACGTTCTATACATGTGCATAAGAATCGTGTGGGAAAGAGAAAACTTACGACCAAAGATGATCACATACATGAGCTTTGCTTCGGATCAAGAAACATCTGTCTTTGAGGTAGACTTTAGCCTGATACAATTAATTACCACCTTGTGAAGAAGAATATTGTAGGCATTCATTCTTGAATAAGAAATCTTGCCTTCAACCATTTTGTCATTAACAATTGAGAAGGTAGCATGGGCATGAGACACACCAATTAGTTGGAATCGTCCTCTTTCCATACCAATTATGTCAGCCAAAGTGTTTACATCCACTTCAAATTCTTTATTCCCCACAGAAAAATTGAATTTATTCGCATCTATAAAAGACAGATTTGAATAAAAATAAGCGGTAAGTTCGGGATATGCAACAGTTGTTTCGCACAAAACCGTTCAAGTTGAAGCAGACAAACTTCTCCCTCAAATTAATCTTCAAGGAGTCAAGGAAATCAAAATCCACACTTCTTAGATTCATAACCCCTCTTTTCAACAAGCTCAAGTAACATTTTTTATGATCCTTAGAACGAAATAGGTTCGTCCCTTCACCACCGACTTTTACAAAGAACGCCCATCCTAGGCTGAAAATGAGCAAACATTTTTCATCATCATCCATCTCCTCGGCTGACCAACTCTCGGATCACTAGGAAAATTCTCAAACGACCATTGTGACATCCCTTAAGGCGCAATGCCTAATCTTTCCATAGTGTTTAGGAAAAAAGTCTCATTCTTGTAACTGTGCGCTTTTAGGAACTCATCGATCAGATTCATAGCAAAACCACCCCTCTTCAATAACTTGGGGTTTTTGAGTCCTTACAGGTTCAACATCTTCAATAACTTCTTCATATCCTTGCTATGGAGGAGGATCTTGTGCTGCCTGTTGACGCGGTTGATAATGTTGTCTTGGTTGTTGCTGTT
This sequence comes from Eucalyptus coolabah, assembly GCA_014182585.1. Lineage (NCBI taxonomy): Eukaryota > Viridiplantae > Streptophyta > Magnoliopsida > Myrtales > Myrtaceae > Eucalyptus > Eucalyptus coolabah. The sequence continues at coordinate 21,475,444 of CM024629.1, read as the reverse complement.
GTCGTCATTGTTGAGGAGAATCTTCTTCCTCGGTCAAATCGAAATGTGTAGGACCCTCACGCATACACCGTGGTCCCCGACTTGCGATTCTCGAAGACTTTCTTTGGAAAGATATTGTTACGTCTTAAGAGGATTTCTCGAACTCACTTTCTCAAAAAGGTTAAAACTTTTTGGATGAAACTCAAATAGATGAGAAAGAGTGAGATTACAGTATTCTAGGGTTTCAAAGAGAGCGTAAATGAAGAAGACAAGTTTTGACAATATATATAAACGGTATACGAAGCATTGCAAGGGAAAAAGTAAAACTGTCTTTTGAAATGATAAACTGCCTTTTCAAAAATAATAACTACCTTTTCAAAAATAATAATTGCCTTTTTTGAAAATGAATAATCGTCAATGAAGATAAATGCTAAAAATAAAATAGGCAAAAATATAACATACCTATTCAAAATTTTGTCCAAAAATAACTTAAAGTTAAATTTACTTACAATCTTAACATCTCGGAAATTATGAGTCCTGAACATCTTCGGACTTTACTCGACAAAAGATAGAATGTTTATTCTTGCACGAATAGACTCAAATAAGCTTTTATCCAGTGGATTTGTGAATATGTCTGTCAGTTGATTCTTCGAGTCAATGAATTGAATTAAGACTTCTCCATTCTGAACATGATCTCTAATAAAATGATGACATATTTCAATGTACTTTGCCCTTGTATAAAGAATTGGATTCTTTATGAGATTGATGGCGCTCGTATTGTCGCATTTGATTTCAGTGCATAATTCTTCAATTCCAAAGTCTCTTAGCTATTGCCTCATCCATAAGATTTGAGAACAAAGCAACTCCCAAGTGCCACATATTCTCTTCAACATTGAAAGAGCTACAGTACTCTGTTTTCTTGAAAACCATGACACTAGCTTGTTGCCAAGTAATTGACATGTACCAAAAGTACTTTTTCTATCCACTTTACATCCTGCAAGATTTGCGTTTGAATATCCAAGGAGAGTAAAGTCTCATTCTTTAGGATACCATAGACCTACCTTTGGAGTAGTTGCTATATATTTGATGATTCGCTTTGCTGCACTAAGATGGGATTCTTTGGGATTTGTTTGAAATCTAGCACATTTACAAACACTAAATAAAATGTCAGTCTAGATGCAGTAAGATAAAGAGGTGATCCAATTATGCTCCTGTAAAGCTTTTGATCTACGGTCTTTCCTTCTTCATCTTTGTCCAACTTTGAAGAACTTGACATAGGTGTCTCTCTTTTCGCAGTTTTCCAATCCAAACTTCTTAATGAGATCTTTCGCATACTTCTCTTGGTGAATTAAAATTCCTTCCTTTGATTGTTTTACTTGTAATCCCATAAAGAAATTTACCTCACCCATCATACTCATTTCGAATTCATCCCATGCATCTAGAAAAGTTCTTGCATAGACTTTCATTAAGTGATCCAAAATAATGTCATCAACATAAATTTGAACAAGGAGAAAATATTTACCTTCCTTTTTTCTTTTGAACAAGGTAGTATCTACTTTTCCTTTAACAAACCCATTTTGAGTTAAAAAAATTACTTAACCTTTCATACCAGGCTCGAGGTGCTTGCTTCAGTCCATATAGAACATTTTTTTAGTTTGTAAACTAAATTTGGCTTTCTTGGATCTTCAAAACCAAGTGGTTGTTCCATATAGACTTCTTATCGGATAAATCCATTTAGGAAAGCGCTATTTACATCCATTTGGAATAACCTGAAACTTTCAAAACACGTAAAAGTAAGTAATAATCTAATTGCTTCTAACCTTGCTACTGGTGCATAGGTTTCGTCATAATCTATCCATTCTTCTTGTGTGTATCATTTGGTCACGAGTCTTGCTTTGTTCCCGATCACTTTTCCTTTCTTGTCCACCTTGTTTTTGAAAACCCATTTAGCTTCAATAATAGATTTACCTTTTGGTTTGGGAATTAACTCCCAAACATCATTGATGCTGAACTGTTTGAGTTCTTCTTGCATAGCTTCAATCCAGCTTTCATCAGCCAAGGCTTCTTCTATACTTTTGGGTTCAACTTCAGAAATTAGTGCCAAAGCACTAGACTCTTCTTGCCTTTTAGATCTGGTAGGGATTCCTTCATCAATGTTGCCAATTATGAGTTCTTTGGGATGACTAGACTTATTCTTCCAATTACTGGTTGATTTATGAGTCTACTCATCCTCGCTTCGATTGAGTCTTTTGGTTCTTCCTGTTGTTGAATTTTAGGAGTCTGAACATCGTGGGGAAGTAGACGTTGAAACATCTCGAGCGGGTTCAATTTCTTCAAGTTGAGTCTCTACCACTTGATTCTGTAGAGTCTTGAAACTTGACATTCATAGACTCTTCAATAGACTAAGTCTTTTTATTGAATACTCTATATGCTTTGCTTGAAGTTAAGTAGCCAAGAAAAATACCTTTATCTAACTTTTCTTCAAACTTACCGGTTCGATCATTTGCATTTTTCAAAATAAAACATTTGCAACCAAATACATGAAAATAAGAAACATTCGGTTTCTTTCTTTAAACACCTTATAAGGAGTTTTCTCTAAAATAGGTCTCAAAAATACTCGTTAATGATCTAACAAGTCTGTAGAAACTGCTTCAACCCAAAAACGAGAAGAAATGTTACTTTCAATTAAAAGAGTTCTTGCAATTTCCTGCAATGATCTATTCTTTCTTTCCACAACCCCATTTTGCTCTAGAGTATATGGCAAAGAGAAAACTTGCTTTAGACCAAATTCATCACAAAAATTTGCAAAGTCTCGATTTTCAAACTCACCTCCATGGTCTATTCGTATGCTTATTATAGTATATCCTTTCTTATTCTTAATTTTCTTAGCAAACTTTGAAAAATGAGAAAAATGCTTCAGACTTACTTGCCAAGAAGAATACCCATGTAAAACAAGAGTACTCATCCACAATTACTAAGCAAAGATTTCTTTCCACCAACACTTTGTGTTATGGTTGGTCCAAAAAGATCCATATGCGAAGCTGCAAAACATGATTAGTAGATACTTGATTTAAAGGCTTAAAGGAACTTCTAACCTGTTTTCCCAAAACACATGGTGTGCATAATTCGGACTTTTGATAACTCAAGTTGGGGTAGTCCACGAACAAGCTTCTTGGAGGAAATTTTGGCTATTTGCTTCATATTGACATGATCAAGTTTTTGATGCCAAATATTTTCTTTATCTTGAATAGAAATTAGACACTAAGAGCTTTCTGGTTTTATATCCAAGTAGATAGATGCTTCCATGTCTTCATCCAAGTAAAAGATTGAGACAAATCTTTCATGCGGCTCCTGAGCAAATGCCTTCTTGGAAGTTAATTTTGAATCCAGTGTTGCATAATTGACTTATGCTGAGTAGATTATAGTTCAAGCCTTCCACCAAGGAGACGTTGTTGATTGTGAGACTTTCAATCTTCACGGTTCCACATCCAACGATCTTTCCTTTGTTATTTCCACCAAAAAGAAACTTTTCCACCATTTATTTGAGTAAGTTTTATAAAGCGGTTTGAATCTCCTGTCATATGTTTTGAACAGCCACTATCCAAATACCATTTGATCTTTTTCTTGATAGTGACCTATAGTTATAAGAGGATTTCAAGTTCTCTTTGGTACACATATTTTCTTGGGTCGAAAAACAGTCTTTGCCCAATCTATCTTAACAGGTCTCCAAACTTTAGGATAATCCTTCTCGAAATATTCTGAGTTGTCACACTTTGAACATTTGAGAGCACTTCGGCCAATAGGTTTTATAAAAACTTTTTGAAAATGATTTCTGTAAAGGCTTTTGTAGGTCTTTATTTGATTATATCTGTTATTTTCAGAAAGTCAATGAAATGAATAGTTTATGGTGTCATTCCTAGACCTGATTTGTTGAAATAAGTCTTTGAATTGAAAGAATTTTATCTAGCTTGTCAAATCCATTTGAAAACTTCTTTGAGATATTAGAAATATCTTCTTTCAAAAAGATGTTCTCCTTCGAAAGAGAATTTGCATTTTCTTTTAAAATAACAAAGTTTTTGTTTAGATTTTCAAATTTTTCTTTCCAAGAAATTTCTTGTTGCCTTAGTATGGAATTTTCTTTCTTTAGTTCATAAATTCTTTTAAGAGATACCTTGAGACTAAAATAGAGTTCATCAATATACTTGGAAACTTTAACAGGAATCTTAAAATTACTAACCTCGATTTCCTTGTCTCGATCTGTTTGGTCCGAGTACGATTCTAAATTTTCCATTAAACAAATGTTAGCATATTCTTCATCACTCTCTTCACAATCGGTGTCGCTCCAAGTCTCTTTTTGAGAGCCTTTTTGAATTTCTCGTATTTCCTTCTTTTTCTTTAATAGAGGATAGTTGGGTCTGATGTGTCATTTCTTCTTGCATTCTAAGCAAATTACATCTTTGTTAGTCTCATTGTCTTGAGTTAATTTATTCCGAGATCTTTGAGTACCCTGCTTCCTCCAATTGTACTTTCTTCCTTTTCTATTTAACTTTCTAAACTTCCTAATCATAAGTGCCGTTCTTCATCGTCCGGATCATCTTATGAATCTATATCATCGAAATCATCATTAGATTTTAAAGCAATTGACTTCTTATCTTTAGGATCTTCTTCCTCATTGATTTGTTCCACTTCATAAGATTAAAGTGTGCCCACTAATTCGTCTAACGATAGAGGCATGATCCTCTGTGTTTCTCTAATGGAAGTCTTAATGTTATTCCGGTCTTTAGAGAGTCCTTGTAGCAACTTTTTGACTTTCATTTGCCCTGAGATTGGCTATCCATGATATGCAAGACCGTTTACAATTTCTGTAAAACGACTGAACATATCGGTGATGGATTCTTCGGCTTCATTTTGAAAGCTTCATATTGTCCGAGTAAAATATTAATCTTTATTTCTTTAACTCGATCGGTCCCTTCATAAGTAACATGCAACCTGTCCCCGAGACTTCTTTTGCTATTTCAAAGGATAAAATTCGGTTATATTCAGTAGAAGATAAAGCACAATAAAAATAGTAGACAGCTTTAGCATCAAGAGCTTGTCTCTTGGTTATGTCTGCTTGTGTCACCTCGCTAGCATCCGCCACTTCCTTTCCTCTTTCTGAAGTTGATGTATTTGTAGGAATAATTCCTTTTTCTACTACATCCCATTCCAAGGGATCTTTTGATCTTAGAAATGCTTTCATCTTGTTCTTCCATACATTGTATTCCTTCCCATTAAATAAAGGTGATCTGGTGTTGCTTTGACCTTCAACCAGTCCACGGAGCCAAAATACTAGCCATAGAAAATCTTTAGCTCAAAAGTAAAAACACTTTTAATACTTTTAATAAAACGAGCACACAAGCTCTAATACCAATTAAAAGGGCTAGTGAAGACACCTAGAGGAGGGTGAATAAGTGATTATAAAAATTTCACAGGACTTAATGAAAGTAATTTGCTTTTAAAGGATGTTTAGACAATAAGCGTATCTTATCTTAAAGCAAATAAATAACCAATAAATAAAAGTACGAGGTTCGGGGAAAGAGAATATGAACACGAGTTTAGAGTAGTTCGGCTTAGACTAAGCTTACGTCCACTCTCCTCGCTAACAACCTATTGGCTGGATTCCACTAAAGATCAAAAAGAGATTGTTATAGCTTGTGATCTTGACTATCACAATGAAGAGTCTTCCTTGAACTCTCACACAATCTCACTAAGAGTTTCTCTCTTTTGTATACAAAGCTTAGCTCCATGAATGAAAAAGTAAGAGACTAGAGAGCTTGACATTGGAATTCTCTCTCAAACACCGTATCAAACAACCAAAGAGTCAGTCCTTAGATACTCCTTCATGCCTCCTAAACCATTGGCACTTTCAAATGAATTCTTCCAATCTACCCGTTCGACAAAATCAATTAAGATGATCTCGAGTCGTTAGATAATTTGTGTTGATAGCCCGTCAATCCTATTCGCCCATACAAATCAGGATCTTGAGTTTCCATAAGTAGAACCTTCCAAGTTTAACTCGCCTTTCAAAGATCTTCATATCGGAGTAGATTCCAAAAAGAAAAATCAATCAACTAGATGTGAAATCCAGCTATAAGATAATCCAATAACCATACGATTCGAATCTTTGTAGATAATTTCGCATCAAGATAATAATCCTGCATCTGAATAAATCTTCATACTTTAGTCTGGAACTGTCAGTGAGGATAGACTTTGATATTAACATCTGATGGTCTATCAATCTTTAGACATTGACGATAAAGTCTTCAGATCTTTCGATGTAGACTTTGCAAATGTTTCGACAACTTCAAAATAATAAAGGAGTTTTCTCTAACAGACAATTCATATGATGACTTCGAATAAAAGTAAAAGATATTCTAGACAACATCTGCAAAGCAAGAGACATAGCTTTCCTTTTACAAGTTGTTGTTGATTTCCAACGTTGGCCTATAGAAATCAAAGGGATATTAATTCCATGCTCCATATAAATATACAATTATTCTGTCTTGGAGGTGAGTATGAAGTAGAGGGCATTGGTGACAGTACATCTATTTGTTTGGATTAAAGTTCATGAGATTCTCATCCTAGTGCTGATTAAATTTTTGTGGTAAGAATTCATGTATGATACTTTCGTCGGATTGAGAAATCATTTTGTGAGGAATTGAGGGGTTAAACACTCGTGCATTATTTGGTGCAATTGGGGCTTGGGAAACACCGAAATACTTGAGTGACTCGATTATGGTTGTAATCTAAGCGACATCAATAGCGACACATGACACGCGTAGACACAATGTTTTTCAAAAAAATCGAGAATTTCGATATGTTAGGACACAAATTTTTATTAAATGTATATTATATATATAATAATTTATCGTTTGTATGATTATTTTAATCAAATTAATTTAATTCAAATTCACAATAAACAAATAATAAAAAAGATTCTCGAATGAATTTACACTGATAATATTAATCTACCATTTGTTAATATCATTCATTATTTCAATTTGACAAATTCAACTTCATTTCAATAATCCATATAATTAGAATACTGCAAAGTGACATGTGACCATTGCTAAATTCTATCAAAATATTTCTAGAGTTTAAGCTCATAAATGAAAGTCCTTACACGAATCGTAGGGAAGCGCAGAGTGGGTTTTTAGATGCACTTCGGACAAGTTTCGAGCTTCAATTTTGGTAACTCTAGGATATGGAATCCCGTGGGATCATCGAAGGAAACTATAACAGTGGACTTCATGTGATGACTTTTGAATAAGAGTAAAAGATATTCCAGACAACATCAGCAAAGCAAGAGACGCGGCTTTCCTTTCGCAAGTTGTCGTCGTTTCCAACCTCGGCCTGCAGAAATCAGAGGGATATTGATTCCATGCTCCATATAGATATATAATTATGCTGTCTTCCTTTTACAAGTCGCTGTCGATTTCCAACGTTGGCCTGCAGAAATTAGAGGGATAATGATTCCATGCTTTATATAAATGCGTAATTACGATGTCTTAACAAAAGTTCAAACAGCAAATTGCCGGTAGTTCACGATATAAATACGAGACATCCTCGGAGGCATTCTCTTCATCGTACCCACAAACAGACGCAGCTTGCAGCGGCCAAAGGAAGAAGATAGCCAGAAACTGTTAGGGATCATCTGAGATGAAGAACATCCTAACTCGGAAAGTAGCAGCCGGCGTTATGATTTTGCTCTTCTTAATAGGAACATCGATGCGACGAAGCGAGGCAAGACGGGTTCCGATGAATGGCCACGGAGGAGAACGGGCTAATAATAAGGTGCCGAGTCTACCTGTTCTCCATATCTTGCCAAAGTCTCCGCCCCCTGCACTGGGAATTGCCCGGGCTACACTCCTGGGGGAAGCGGGCACCAAAACTAGCACCACCAGCACGAGGGAATTAATGGGCCGATCAGCCGCATCAGTGCCGATCATAAATAGTTGCTTCTCCATGTCAGGGCCGCTTGTTAAAGATATTATGATATTTTTTTTACTTTCCATATCTCCCGGGGTCATGCATATATCCTCTTTGATTATGCATATCCCTGATTAATTGTTTGTGGTATCATGTTTGTCTTATTACCTTAGATAATCATATAATAAAGTCGATAAATAGGCATATGTACTATCTATCAATATGTAATGAAATATACAAAAATTATGTATTTCTTTCTTCCGCATCATTTCTTAACTAAGTGCTTCCTCATATGAGACTTATGTTGGCAAGGATGGATAAATTTGGGTGTGCACAATTGAGCTCAGATGCACCCGATGTGCTTAGGGGTTCCGCAGAACAACGCCTCAAATACCAAGTTGAGAATAATAAAGCAGAAAAGAGAATAACGAAATTTTCTATATAATTCGATACATGCTGAAAAATAGTACATGAGTCAATATAGGCTTTATTAGATTAGTATTTAAGATGACATATCAATCACTGTGTGCTTTACTTGGTGTAATTAGGGCTTGGGTAATAATACTGAAGGCGCTTGAGTGACTCAAGTGTGATTGTAATCTAAGTAGCACCAACACCGACACGATTTTATCAAAAGTAGAGAATTCTAACATATTGAGACACATCGTATATTAGATGTATATTTATGTATAATAAATTGTCATGTTTATGATTATTTTAATCAAATTAATTTGATTCAAATTCACAAATAGATAAATAATAATAATAAAAGAGCCTAAAATGAATTTACACTAAAAATATTAATTCACCATTTGTTAATATCATTCATTATTTCAATTTGACAAATTCAACTCCATTCCAATAATCCATAAAACTATAACAAAGTGACATGTGACGATTTGTAAATCCCGTCAAAAGATGTCTCGAGTTTAAGCCCGTAAACGAAAGTCCTACCGTGAATCGTAAGGAAGCGCAGAGTCAATATTTGAGATGCACTTCGGACAAGGTTCGAACTTCAATTTTAGTAACTCTAGCATATGGAATATCCCGTTGGATCATCGAAGGAAACTATAATAGGAAAGTTCATATGATGACTTCTGAATAAAAGTAAAGATATTCTAGACAACATCGGCAAAGCAAGAGACATAGCTTTCCTTTTACAAGTTGTTGATTTCCAACGTTGGCCTACAGAAATCAGAGGGATATTGATTCCATGCTCCATATAAATATACAATTATTCTGTCTTGGAGGTGGGTGTGAAGAAGAGGGCATTGGTGACAGTACATCTATTTGTTTGGATTAAAGTTCATGAGATTCTCATCCTAGTGCTGATTAAATTTTTGTGGTAAGAATTCATGTATGATACTTTCGTTGGATTGAGAAATTATTTTGTGAGGAATTGTGGGGTTAAACGCCACGTGCATTATTTGGTGTAATTGGGGCTTGGAAACACCGAAATGCTTGAGTGACTCGATTATGGTTGTAATCTAAGTAGCATCAATAGCGACACATGACACGCGCAGACACAATGTTTTTTCAAAAAATCGAGAATTTCGATACGTTAGGACACACATTTTTATTAAATGTATATTTATATATATAATAATTTATCGTTTGTATGATTATTTTAATCACATTAATTTAATTCAAATTCCCAATAAACAAATAATAAAAAAGATTCTCAAATGAATTTATACTGATAATATTAATCTACCATTTGCTAATATCATTCATTATTTCAATTTGACAAATTCAACTTCATTTCAGTAATCCATAAAATTAGAATACTGCAAAGTGACATGTGACGTTTGCTAAGTTCTATCAAAATATGTCTAGAGTTTAAGCCCATAAATGAAAGTCCTTACACGAATCGTAGGGAAGCGCAGAGTGGGTTTTTAGATGCACTTCGGACAAGTTTCGAGCTTCAATTTTGGTAACTCTAGGATATGGAATATCCCGTGGGATCATCGAAGGAAACTATAAGAGTGGACTTCATGTGATGACTTTTGAATAAGAGTAAAAGATATTCCAGACAACATCAGCAAAGCAAGAGACGCGGCTTTCCTTTCGCAAGTTGTCGTCGTTTCCAACCTCGGCCTGCAGAAATCAGAGGGATATTGATTCCATGCTCCATATAGATATATAATTATGCTGTCTTCCTTTTACAAGTCGCTGTCGATTTCCAACGTTGGCCTGCAGAAATTAGAGGGATAATGATTCCATGCTTGATATAAATACATAATTATGTTGTCTTGGAGGTGTGCGTGAACCAGAAGGCATTAATGACGGCACATATATTTCTTTGGATTAAAATTTGCTGAAATTTTCATCCTAGTGCCGCATATCTTCTCGTTAATTTTTGCCACCGCCGCCTCCTAAGATGGTCCCTGCGAGTCATGTGCTTCTCTATTCATTGGTTTTCCCCTCTCTCTCTCTCTCTCTCTCTACACGAGAGCTGCTGACACCCAAAATTACCTCCGGTATCACGTGCTAGCCACAAGGGGATAATTGGAGTGAAACGCCCCGTTTTTCTCATTAAGTTGGGGATAGCCAACATTCATGAAGGGGATTTGAGCTTGGTGTCAATGGAATTCGAGACACAAGTTTAGGAGTAGACAACAGGGAAATTATTTACCACGTGTTAGGCTATGAGAATATTGCATCAAATTTGCAGTTCAAGTAAAATTAGCATTGGAATCTAGGCGAGAGAAATTGCAGCACAAAGTGCGCATAAAAATAGGGAGTCATTATTTACTTGATGAGCAAGTTGTGCAAGCACTGTCAACAAGTCAAGAAGCAATTGCTTATAGATAAGGGTGCCAAGAAGAAATGGAAAACATGGAGAATGCGAGGAGTAGTGTCCAAAGAGAAGTAACCGACTAATAGCTACTCATCCACCTTATAAATACCTCAACCAGTCCAATGAGAAGCCTTCTAACAACACAACAACTATCTTTACGTTATCTTTACTTTATTGTATTTTAGCTATAGTTTTTCAAGATTTATATCGTTGATTAAATTCTGTCATGTATCTCTATCTAGTTCAGTATCATTGATTAAATTCCAATGTTGTTCTACAAGCCCAACATCGTTGATTAAATTTCGACGTTGTGTTTCCTATCCAAGAGTATTGATGTCAATTAGATTCCAGCTTTACGCGTAAAACAAGCTGTATCATAGATTAAATTCCGACATAGTTTGAGTTCAAAGCATAGGCTATTTAGTTGATATGTTCTGATTACATCGTTGATTAGATTCTAGTGTGACTTGTGCTTGGAAGCAGTTAGTCTTTGAGCTATCCAAGTATCAATAATTAGAGTTGTATATACAAATTGAGAAAAAAAAAAAATTCCCTTACATTTGACATTCTCTGTTCAAGCTTAATGCAGAACCTGAGTCTCTTACAGTAAAACCAAAAACGCAACGTTGGATAAAAGATTTTTCACGAGAATCAAAACTGGTGAAACATATTTTTGGCACACCTAGTGGGACCATTTATGTTAAGTCGAGAGAGTATTATGCCACGAATCCAAAGTCGAATCAACTTGAATAGCGCCACTAATGAGCAAATACTAATGGCTGAGAACAATGCATGAGCTGAATCATCATCAACCCAACCTCCTCGGAATGAAATAGCAAGTCAAATCCAAAAGAAAGGTATTGATGTTTTAAGGCAACGTGTGGAAGAAAAAGATAGGCAAACCTCATGCCAGTCATGCCCGTTACTATGAGGCGAACAATCGATGAAACTCAAAATGAGTTTGCTCATCGATGGCTAGATGAATGACTAACGTCTTCAGGCATTTAATCATTAATACTTATCACAAATGTGCCCAAGGACAGTGTGGGGTCTCAACAGGACCAACTCAGCCTCAAATAGGGCAAGTCCTTATTTCAACCTAGGTACGTTTCTATCTTGTTAGCTTTTCTATTAATATTGGGTAATGTAGGACAAGCGCTGTTGACTTAGCCCCCTTTAGGATCTTACAAAGGGGAGAAGTTCCGGCGACTATGCAGGCTAATGGGTCTGTTAATTCGTATGTCCCTATCAATGCTGATTAGGGTCCTATCGTGTTTGTTCCACCAACTACTCAATAGAATACATCACTTGAGAATGTTGTTAGGGTAGATTTAACTCAACCAAGTCTCATCATGGTACCTCGACAAATGTGTTGTAGTCACAATGAATGTCCCCGAGTTGTGATGACTCCAGTTAGGGGGCACAACCAATTCCAGTAGCTGAACATCCATTAGACGCCCCTAATGGAGGCTCCTAATGTTCAGAAGTAAGTTCCTAATATCCAGCCCCACATATCTCTAAATGCTCAACCTCAAATGTTACAACAATATTTTCCTCCTGCCCATATGAATATCCTCTACCCACATATAAACCCAACATTTGTAGTCCAACAACAACTTTAGCCTTATGGACCTCAATAACAACACCATCAAGCTCCTCAACAAAATGCAAATCTAGCATTACAACCTAATTATGATGTACAACAAGTCCCAAGGTTTCCTCGTATGGCTCCAATTCAAAATCAGCCAATAGTTGATCCATTATTAAGGGATATGACAATGATATTGCATGCTTAGCTAACATCTACGTAAAGCCGTACCTAAATTAGATGGATACTATACCATACCCGAGGGTTTTATAATACCTGAGTTTACTTTGTTTATTGATGAAGAGGATTAGTCGACTTTTAAGCATGTTAATTGTTTCTTAGCATAATGCGAAGATGCAACACATGCAGATCATTGGCAGTTGACGTTATTCCCTTTATCATTATCAAAAACGATTTTTACTTAGTATACGACATTGTCGCCAAACTCAATTAATTCATGAGAACAAATGGAAAGATTATTCCATACCCAATTCTAAAAGGCTACTCTAGATCTGTTAATGGTTAACTTATCGACCATGAAACAACTACATAATGAGTTAGTCGACCAGTTTATTTTTAGGTTTAAGAGGGCCAAAAATAAGTGTTTAGTCCCCTTACTAGAGAAAACCTTTGTAGATCTTGCATTTAATGGTTTGAAGTTCAAAATTTGAGAAAGAATGGTTAGGTAACCCTAGTTTGATTTGTTTCAGCTATCTACCATAGCCACTAAGCGTGAGAGCTTGCTCAAAGAAAAAGACAAATGTCATGGTAGACGAGCATATGTTAATTGGGCTGATGTTGCACAAGTAGATGAAGAATTAAAGCAGGTCGATATAGTCGAAGTGACTGTAGCTAAAATAATTATAAATAAATAATATGTTTGTCAAGCACTAAAGCCAGCTAAAGTAAATGAAAAGTCCAACCTCATGCCTAAAGCTAAGGAGCCTATCTACTACTCCTTTGATGCCAATAAAACTGAAAAGATAATCAATCTATTATTGGCTGATAACCATAGAAGATTGATCAAAGGGCAGAGCATACCTGCTAAAGAAGAATTGGCAGGGAAGAGATATTGCAAATAATATTATTCACAGAGTCATAATACCAACGATTGTGTGGTTATCGAAAGAAACATTCAAGTCATGATCAAGCAAGAGAAAATAAAGTTTGTTGATAACAAGAATAAAGCTTCCATGAAAGTTGATGTGGACCCATTCCCTATCATGACTGGAATGATATCATCTAGGGTAAGATCCATACCCATAAGTCATCACTAGCTTCGATACATTGTAAGGTCGAAGTAGGTGATTAGATAAGAGGGTATAGTCCCAAGCGCCAGTACCATCTATCTGGCCAAAGGGTCGTTAGCAGGGAATATAACTCAGGCTTGACTACCCCATTTCGAAAAGGACCAATTCCAAATGGGCCACCCTATCCTAGAAAGTGTCATGCTTATTGGAAGAAAAGAGTTGACTTGTGTGATTCATAGTCTAGTAAGAATCAAGGTCCTTGATTGTGTCCAAATTGTAAGCTGTTGATCCAATGACAGAAGTACTACTTAAAGGGGCATCAATATCAACATGGTGCAATGGTCATTAATGAGGTACACAATTTAGGTAGTTCTAACCAAAGAAAACCTGTTGCATATGAGACAGGACCCTCCAAGAAGTTTCATGCCCATCAAGCGACTAAAAACTCATTCAACTGAAGATTTGCGGAGGAAGATCCTACCATTGAAACTCTAGGAGACTACAGTGGACAATATGACTATTATGTTAGTTATAGTTCACCTACTATTCACCCTCGAATGGTTAGCCCATCTTGATAGGGAGTAGAGTTTGATGATAAAGATATGAAACCAATAGCTAATTATCACCGTCAACGCACTTTAAAGATAACCCATTATCCACTTGCTGGTAAATGGTATAAGGTTGATAGGGCTCAACCCCTAAAGAACAGTTTAATGTATAATAGAAGTGGAGGATGCAAAGAAAGAAGAAGATATATTTACTCTTAAAGCAAATTGACCAGGTTTGCATAACTCAAGTCAAGCCCACTGTAATGGCAAACCATAAACCGAAGAAGGTTAAGACAAAGAATTTGGTTTCGAGAAAAAGCCAGAGAATGATAATACAACTCCCAACCAAGCCAGAAGACTAGACACAAAAGAAGTTGCTGAGTCATTAGAGTGAAGGAGGAGTCCTATATCGAGATCAGTATCACCATTAAGCTCATGTATGGTACAGACGAAACTTCCTAATGAATTCCACACGTTCCTATCTGCTATAAAAATTATGCGAGGAAATCCTTGCAGATGAAAATGAGGGAACATAGGTCTATTTTGATGATGAACAAGTAATGGAATTTGAAAAACCTCCAGCAAAGAGTTCAAACCACTTGAGAATATTAAATATTAATCTCAAGATTAACGGTCGGCCTATATCTCAAGTGTTAATTCATGAGGGTCTACTTTGAATGCCATCCTCTATCACTTCTACAAGAAAATGGGAAAAAAAGACAATGAAATTATCCCATCAAATATTCAGTTGTCAGACTTCATAGGAATGTTTCGGATGTTAAAGGAATATTTTTCATCGACCTAGCCGTGGGATCGAATACTTCAGGGACTTCTTTTTGTGTGGTCGATTTTGATAGATCATACAACTTATTACTAGGAAAAGATTGGATTCATGATAACCAATGTGTACCATCAACTCTTTATCAGATGTTGTCATTTTGGAATGATAATGAGATAGAATATGTTAAAGTAAAAAAAGAAGCCACGAGTAGTTTGGTCACAGGCAACAATAGGGTGGCAATAGGCATCATAGAACAATATTTGCATAAGTAGACCCCCTTGATAGATCCTAATAATATTGAGTTTTGCCATTTTAATAAAGGGACAGTTGAGTGGGTCCCAAAAAATCAACAGAGCAATTTGACTAGATTGTTTATGGAGAACTTTATATTATCAAAAGATCTCATTAGGATGTATCGGCCTATAGGGCTGAACTAGTAGAGCAGGATATCGAAACTATTGAAGGAACTCTAGAGTTCGAAGAATCGCCTATCAAGGATGATGATAAGGTGATTGAGCCTCAAGACCCAGTGGAAGGAGTTAATCTTAGCATGGAGACTGATTAACGCCCCATTTATATAGGTGCCTTACTGGATGATGAATTCAAATTCGATTAGTAGACCTGTTAAGGAAATACAAAGACTGCTTTGCTTGGAATTACCATGAAATGCCTAGATCGGGTAGAAATGTAGTTGAGCATCAACCACCCATTAAAAAGGGCTTCAAGCCACATAAACAACCTCCAAGACAGTTTACACTGGAGATTACGCAAAAAGTCAACTAAGAAATTGAAAGATTACTCACGGGAAGCTTTTTAAGAACAACACAATACAATGAGTGACTGTCAAATATTGTATTAGTGAAAAAGAAAAGTAGGAAGCTCAGGTTGTGCATAGATTTCCATGATTTAAATGCAATAACACCCGAGGATGAATATCAGATACCAATGGCTGACACATTCATCGACTTAGCCTTTGGCAATGAGATTATGTCACTTATGGACATCATTTAGGCTATAACTAGATTTTAATAGCAAAAGAGGATGTTCATAAGACCACATTTAGATGTTCAGGAACAATTGGTACATCCGAATGGTTAGTCATGCCTTTCAAACCAAAGAATGCAAGTGCCATGTACCAGAGGGCGATAATTTCATTTTCCATTATATAATTGGTGATGTTAAGGAAGTTTATATTGATGATGTCATCATCATGTCAAATCGGACAAATCACTTGCCTTAATTAGTCAGGCCATGATGTGGAAGTATAAATTAAATATGAACCATTTAAAATGTACTTTTGGAGTTGAAGCTAGTAATTTCCTAAGATTTTTAGTTAATTAAAGAGGGATCGAAATAAATAAATAAAAAATAAGGCTAAAAGGATTCTAAAGTTGGCGCCATCAACTGCCAAAAAGCAGCTTCAAACGATGGAAAAAATAAATTTCTTGCGTCGATTTATTGCTACCATGTAAGAAAAGGATAAGTGTTTTCCCATTATTGAATTTGGATTAAAATTCATGAGATTTTCATCCTAATGTCGCACGTCTTCTTGTCAATTACATCTTTGCATATGTGAGATAGCCGATTACATTTTTGTGGTAAGAATTTGTATATAATACTTTTGTGGGATTGAGAAATTATTTCGTGAGAAATTGTGGGGCTAAACACTGCATGCGTTATTTGGTGTAATTGAGGTTTGGAAAATACTGAAAGTGCTTTAGTGACTCGAGTGTAATTATAATCTAAATAGTACTAACACCAACAAACGGCATAATACAACATGACACAACACGCCAACACAATATCTATAAAAAATAAAAAATAAAGAAGCATGTTGGGACACGTTATATATTAAATGTATATTTATATATAATAAATTATTACTTTTATGACTATTTTAATCAAATTAATTTGATTCAAATTCAAAAGTAAATAAATAATAAAAGAGTCTAGAATGAATTTACACTAAAAATATTACCCCGTCATTTGTTAATATCATTCATTATTTCAGTTTGGCGTATTCAACTCCATTACAATATCTATAAAACTAGAATACTACAAAGTGACATGTGACAATTGCTAAGTTCTATTTAAATATTTCTCGAGTTTAAGCTTGTAAACAAAAAACTTGGCATGAATCGTAAGGAAGCACTGAGTCAATTTTTCAAATGCACTTCGGACAAGTTTCGAACTTCAATTTTGGTAACTTTAGGATATGGATATCTCGTGGGATCATTAAAGGAAACTATAAGAGGAAAGTTCATGTGATGACTTTTGAATAAAAGTAAAAATATTCTAAACAACATTAGCAAAGCAAGAGACGTAGGTTTCCTTTACAAATCATTGTTGGTTTTCTATGTTGGCCTACAAAAATTAGAGGGATATTGATTCCATGCCCCATATAAATATATAATTATTTTTCTTGGAGGTGAGCGTGAAGCAAAAGGCATTGGTGACGGTACATATATTTGTTTGGATTAAAATTCATGAGATTTTCATCCCAGTGCCACACGTCTTCTCAGCAATTACATCTTTGCATTCGTGAGATAGCTGATCAAATTTTTGTAGTAAGAATTCGTGTATAATACTTTCATGAGAATGAGAAATTATTTTTCAAGAAATTATGGGGCTAAACACTGCCTGCGTTATTTAGTGTAATTGGAGCTTGGGAAATGTTGAAAGTGCTTGAGTGACTCGATTGTGGTTGAAATTGCAATAGCACCAATACCAACACGCAGCACAATGCAATACAACACAACACCACATTGTTTATCAAAAAATACAGAATTCCGTCATGTTGGGATGCGTTGTATATTAAATATATATTTATATATAACAAATTATCATTTTTATGATAATATTAATCAATTTAATTTGATTCGAATTCGCAAATAATTAAATAATAAAAAAGAGCTTAGAATAAATTTACATTAAAAATATGAATCCACCATTTGTTAATATCATTTATAATTTCAATTTGATAAATTCAACTCCATTCCAATTATTCGTAAAACTAGAATGATGCAAAGTGACATGTGATGATTGTTAAATCCTATTCAAATATTTCTCGAGTTTAAGCCCGTAAACAAAAGACCTGACATGTATCGTAAGGAAGTGCGGAGTCGATTTTTGAAATGCACTTTGGACAAGTTTCGATTTTCAATTTTGGTATCTCTAGGATGTGGAATATCCCATGGGATCATCAAAGGAAACTATAAGAGGAAAGTTCATGTGATGACTTTTGAATAAAAGTAAAAAAATATTCTGGACAACATCAGTAAATCAAGAGACGTAGGTTTCCTTTTACAAGTCGTTGTTGGTTTCCAACGTTGGCTTGCGGAAATTAGAGGGCTTTTGATTCCATGCCCCATATAAATATATAATTATTTTGTCTTGGAGGTGAGCGTGAAGCAAAAGGCATTGGTGACGGTACATTTATTTGTTTGGATTAAGATTTACGAGATTTTCATCCAAGTGCCACATGTCTTCTGGGCAATTACATCTTTGCATATGTGAGATAGCCGATCAAATTTTTGTAGTAAGAATTCGTGTGTAATACTTTCATGAGATTGAGAAATTATTTCACAAGAAATTGTGGAGCTAAACACTGCATGTGTTATTTAGTGTATTTGAGACTTGAGAAACACCGAAAGTACTTGAGTAACTCGACCGTGGTTGTAATCTAAGTAGTACAAATATCGACACGCGACATGACGCGATACAACACGCAAACACCATGTTTATTAGAAAATAAAAATTCCGACATATCAGAATACGTTGTATATTAAATGTATATTTATATATAATAAATTATCATTTTTATGCTTATTTTAATCAAATTAATTTGATTCGAATTCACAAATAAATAAATAATAAAAAAGAGCTTAGAATGAATTTACACTAAAAATATTAATCCACAATTTATTAATATCATTCATTGTTTCAATTTGATGAATTCAACTCCATTCTAATAATCCAGAAAACTAGAATACTACAAAGTGACATGTGACGATGGGTAAATCCTGCTAAAATATATACCGATTTTAAGTGTGCAAACGAAAATCCTCTAATGAATCGTAGGGAAGTACAGAGTCAATTTTTCATATGCACTTCGGACAAATTTCGAACTTCAATTTTGGTAACTCTGGGATATGGAATTTCTCTTGGGATCATCGAAGGAAACTATAAGAGGAAAGTTCATGTGATGTCTTTTGAACGAAAACAAAAGATATTCTGGACAACATCAGCAAAGCAAGAGACGCGGCTTTCCTTTTACAAGTTGTCGGTTTCCAACGTTGGCCTGCAGAAATCATAAAGATATTGATTCCATGCTCCATATAAATATATAACTATTTTTTTCTTGGAGGTGAGCGTGAAGCAAAAAGGCATTGGTGAAGGTACATCTATTTGTTTGGATTAAAATTCATGAGATTTTCATCATAGTGCCGCACTTCTTCTCGTCAATTACATCTTTGCATATGTGAGATAGCCGATTAAATTTTTTTGGTAAGAATTCATAAATAATACTTTTATGAGATTGAGAAATTATTTCGCGAGGAATTGTAGGGCTAAACATTGTGTGCCTTATTTGGTGTAATTGAGGCTTGAGAAACACTAAAAGTGCTTTAGTGACTCGAGTGTAGTTATAATCTAAGTAGTATCAACACCAACAAACGACATGATACAGCACGACACAACATTGACATGATGTTTATAAAAAAAATAGAGAAATTTTTCACGTTGTATATTAAATGTATATTTATATATAATAAATTATTAGTTTATGATTATTTTAATCAAATTAATTTGATTCAAATTCACAAATAAATAAATAAATAAATAAATAAGAAAAAGAGTCTAGAATGAATTTACACTAAAAATATAACTCTGTCATTTGTTAATATTATTCATTATTTCAATTTGACATATTCAACTCCATTCCAATATCTATAAAATTGGAATACTGCAAAGTGACATGTGATGTTTGTTAAATCTTGTTTAAATATTTTCTCAAGTTTAAGCCCGTAAATAAAAGACCTAACATGAATCGTAAGGAAGCGCAGAGTCGATTTTTCAAATGCACTTCGGACAAGTTTCGAACTTCAATTTTGGTAACTCTAGGATATGGAATATCCCGTGGGATCATCAAAGGAAACTATAAGAGGAACACTCATGTGATGACTTTTGAATAAAAGTATATATATTCTTGTAGTACTTTAGCCGGTACGTCCATGATGGGGTGCGATTAGAACGCACCGTTTTGTCTTAATGCGTTACGATGGAAAGACACTAATGGAGGGGTACGAAGAGAGACGTATAAAAGCCTCCCGAACACAACCGTTGGTTGGTTGGCAATTCATTCGCACCAAATTCTCTCTCCATTTCCATCAAAGAAGAAAAAGGAATTCCATTTCACTTTTGCAAGAACGATCGGCATTTACACCATGGAAATCGGGTGTTTTCCTTGTGATTGCATCCAAACTAACGTGAGGAAGTGTCGTTCGTGATTTATTCACAATTCAACGTTCGTTCCGGGACTATTTGCTGTTTGCGCATCGGAATCAGGTAAGTCGTCTTCCGCCGACTCGAATTCTAACAATTCTAGACAACATCAACAAAGCAAGAGACGTAAGTTTCCTTTTACGAGTCGTTGTCGGTTTCCAACGTTGGCATGCAGAAATTAGAGAGATATTGATTCCATGCCCCATATAAATGTATAATTATTTTGTCTTGGAGGTGAGCGTGAAGCAAAAGGCATTAGTGACAGTACATCTATTTGTTTGGATTAAAATTCATGGGACTTTCATCCTAGTGCACACGTCTTCTCGACAATTACATCTTTGCATACGTGAGACAGCCGATCAAATTTTTGTAGTAAGAATTCATGTATAATACTTTCATGAGATTGAAAAGTTATTTCACGAGAAATTGTGAGGCTAAACACTACGTGCGTTATTTCATATAATTGAGACTTAGGAAATACTGAAAGTACTTGAGTGATTCGACTATGATTGTAATCTAAATAACACCAATACTGACACACGCGGCACGACACGATACAATACAATACAACACATTGACACGATGTTTATTAGAAAATAGAGAATTTCAATATGTTAGGACACGTTGTATATTAAATGTGTGTGTATATATATATATGATAAACTATCATTATTATGAATATTTTTACCAAATTAATTTGATTCAAATTCATAAATAAATAAATAATAAAAAAGAGCATAGAATGAATTTATATTAAAAATATTAATCCACCATTTGTTAATATCATTTATATTTTCAATTTGAAAAATTCAACTATATTCCAATAATCCATAAAACTATAATACTACAAAGTGAAATGTGACGATTGGTAAAGCTTGTTTAAATATGTCTCGAGTTTAAGCTCGTATACGAAATTCTAACATGAGTCGTAAGGAAGTGCAAAGTCGATTTTTCAAATGCACTTCGGACAAGTTTCAAACTTCAATTTTGGTAACTCTAGGATAATGGAATATCCCTATCCCGTGGGATCATTAAAGGAAACTATAGGAGGAAAATTCATGTGATGACTGTTGAATAAAAGTTAAAGATATTATGGACAACATCAGCAAAGCAAGAGACGTGGCTTTCCTTTCAGAAATTGTTGTCGGTTTCCAATGTTGGCCTGTAGAAATCAAAGGATATTGATTCCATGCTCCATTAAATATATAATTATTTTGTCTTCCTTTTACAAGTTGTTGTCGGTTTCCAACGTTGACCTCCAGAAATCAAAGGGATACTGATTCCATGCTTCATATAAATATATAATTAGGTTGTCTGGGAGGTAAGCGTGAAGCAGAAGGCATTAGTGACGGCACATCTATTTGTTTGGATTAAAATTTGTTGAGATTTTCATCCTATTGCGGCACGTCTTCTTGTCAATTGCCGCCGCCGCTGCCGCCGCCGCCGCCACATCCTCCAAAGATAGGCCCCGCAAGTCGTGTGCTTCTCTCTTCATTGGTTTTCCTCACTCTCTTTTCTCTCTTCTTGCTCTTCACTCCTCTCTCTCTCTCTACACGACTGGCTTGAAAAGCCTTGAGAGAGAGGGTCGAAACGCACGGATGAAGGAGGAAGAAGATGAACCGAAGAGGAGATAGAAGAAACTGATCGGAGATTATGCAACGGAGATGGACGGAGGGTGGTTGGGTTTAATGAGTTAGCTCTGAAAGCGACCCAATTTATTTTCGTCGAATTAGACAGTGCTTGGGGTGTATGTGCGGAATTTTTTTGGGGTGGGGGCGGGAGAGTAAACCGAGAGCAATAAAGCTCCTACTCCACTAATAAATAATTCCGGATTTCGTACTAATGTAAATTTTAGGCCGATTATCTTTTGAGAATCGACATTTTGGGGGATTAAGAGATTTAAGAGTTAGATAAATTTTTCATTTCCCAAAAATAAAGTGAATAGTTTTCTGAAATAGCTGGAATCCTTTTATTTAACTTCCGATGTGACGTTATCATTAAATTTTAAAAAAAAATTCCGTTGAGCAGTGCAAATCTTTTAATTTTCATCTACACGTCCTGCTTTCTCCATTAACCACTCAAGTAACTAATTGCTTGTTAGAAGTAAAACTGCATGTGTGAAGTTTTTGTACACAATTCCTATAACAAATAATTGATTCTCGAACCTTTTATTGTCCAGCCAAGAAATGGTTAATATCTTTGCTTGTACGCTTGTAATGTTTGGAAATCGGATATCATCATGTTCTCGAGGAGAGAATTAGCAGAATCGAGAAAATATTGAAAATTCATTTCAAGAGTGTCTACAGCACATGAAGTCTGTGCAATTAATTTGTTATACAATTTTCTGCCATGTGAGAAGTAAAAACTTCATCGATCAGCCGAATATCCAAATTGATTTTGCGTAAGAAAAGAAAATACTAAGAGATCGTGATTTTTTATGATTGATAAATTTATGAATTTTGAGCTCATCGACCGTCGACCACCTCGGGACAAATTGTTACGGCTTTGAGAAGTTGACAATTTGAATACAAATCATTACTACACAGCTTGCGCGCCACATCCGGTATCTCGATCGACTCCCGAGCGAATACTCGAATCCTTAAAAATACGATCCGGCGACCATTCACTCGTCAAGACGCCGTTCTCGCCTGTCCCACTGTATCCCGCCACGTCCATCGCGTTCCTCCTGTCGCTGGGTGCTAAGGTGTGCCTTCCCTACATCACTCTCGGTTTTTTTTTTTTTTTAATTTATTCATTGTTAGACAATAGAGTTTGGGGCACTTGGAGTGTCAAAACTTAGCATGAAGGGACACTTAAGTGCCAAAATTTCGGAAAGATACACTTAAGTGCCAATTTCGAATAAAGTAGAACACTTAAGTGCCACCATCGCCAAAATCCGACCAAATAGGCGACGTGGCAATTTTCCAACGAGTTGGGTGCAAAACATCGTCGTTTGCACACGACGCGAAAAATGCAAAAATAACGTCGTTTCGTGTCGATGTGTAAATAATTAATATAAAAATTAATTAAATTTAATTTAAACTTAATTTTATTTAAAATATTCAAAAAATAAAAACTTAAAATTAAAAAACTTAAAATTAAAAACCTTAAGATTAAAAAACTTAAAATTTAAAAAACTTAAAATTGCCACCTTAGCCACCCCCTTCTACCCCCTCCCCCAATTTTTTTCTTTTTTTTTTAAATATTAATTTTTTAAAATTTTAAGTTTTTTAAATTTTTAATTTTTAATTTTTTTTAATTTTAATTTTTTTAATTTTTTTAATTTTAAGCTTTTTATTTTAATTTTTTATTTTTTTTAGAATATTTAAAATAAAATTAAGTTTTAATTTAATTTAATTAATTTTTATATTAATTATTTACACATCAAACACAAAACGACGTCGTTTTTGCATTTTCTTGTCATGTCAACGTACAAAACGGTCGTTTTACACTCAACTCGCCAGAAAATTATCACTTCAGCCATTTGGCTGAATTTTGGCTGAAGTGGCACTTAAGTGTTCCACTTTACTCCGAAACTAGCACTTTAAGTATACCTTCCGAAGTTTTGGCATTTTAAGTGTCTCTCGGTACCAAGTTTTGGCACTTGGGCTATTCTTCTACCTTAAACAATAACACAAATGTCACAAATGATTTGAATTTTGGCCCAATATATAATGTGATTCTGAAATTTTAAATTTGTTTGCCGTGGTCCTTGAACTTTTAACTTAACGTGCAATGTCACACTTAAACTTTTAATTTATTCGATATAATTTTTGGACTGTTCCCAAAACATTTTCGAGAAACAAATTTTCTCTCTCCTTTTTTTCTTCTCTTTATTTTCTTCTTCTTTTTTATTTGGCCGATCGCCGGCCTCGGCCATGGCCGACAATTAGCCATTAAGGGCTGGCAACCTTGCCGAAGCGTTACCGCCCCTGCGAGACGGCGTCGCCGACCAGCGAGGCCATCGACCCTCATCAGCCGGTCATTAGCCATGGTCGAGGCCGACGATTGGCCAAAAGGA
Source organism: Eucalyptus coolabah (assembly GCA_014182585.1). Lineage (NCBI taxonomy): Eukaryota > Viridiplantae > Streptophyta > Magnoliopsida > Myrtales > Myrtaceae > Eucalyptus > Eucalyptus coolabah. The sequence goes on along the minus strand of CM024629.1, from coordinate 21,451,007 downwards.
AGAAAAAGGAAAAAGGAAAAATGAAAAAATAAAAAAAAATGAAAAATGAAAATAAAATAAAAAGAAACAAAAACTATACAAGTTTACCAAATGTGTTTATGTTCTTTTCTATTCCAATAAAAAGTTTATCAAACACGTTTTTAATTGTTCAAAGATTGTTCCCGGAACAAAAATAGTATTTTTATTTTTGTTCCCGAAACAATTTTTTAACGAAACGTTACAAACGCATTCTTATTGGGAATATTCCCCAACGAATAATTAGTTGACATATGTCCATTGATTTTTCTCTTCTTTCTCCTCCATCATACTGCACCACCCAGTCTGACCACCACATCCACCCCTTCTAGCATTGTTTGCTTTCAGCCCAAGCTACAACCCCGTCCGGCCACCATCTCTACCCCTTTTGATGTCGCTTGCAATTAGCTACTTGCCTGCAAGCTTTGCAGGTCAATCCACCAACGGCAACTACATTGCAATGAGCCGCGACTGGAGTTTGTCTTTCCACCGACGGCAACTACTCCGAGTAACAAAGTCCAAATCTGGTTACTATGACTGTAGATCTGCTCACGATTTTGAGCAACGAAGTCCAGACGGCTTGTGGTCGTTGCCTGTCCTGATCTAAACTGGAGTCATGCCTTCAAAACTAGTCTCGTCCATGGCCGCAAGCCTAAGCTTATTTATGGCTGGCGAAGTGGCTCATCTGAAGATCTAGCGACCAAAGCTTGTCCATGGCTGTGAGCCTTGACGACAAGCTGGGGATCCCAACAGCCATGGACTGCAAGCTTGGACAACAAAAGAAAAACAGAGGAACAGATGGCAGGGAAGTTGGTCGGAGCATGGACTAGCGACGTCATGTACGGGCAGATATTGAGATATGGAGATCGATGAGGTGGAGAAAACAAAGGAAGATGGTTGTGGCTCGATTTAGACGCAAAGGTGGTTGAACTAGACAACATCATGACGTCGGTGAAGGCCATGTACGAGCGATACGAAGATTTCAGCCATGGATGGCCACATTTCGAGATCTACGGAACGATGAGAGGGAGTGGACAAAGGAAGCTAGCCATGCCTGGCTTGGATGCAGCATTGGCTGTCCTAATCATGGCGCCGGTGGCGATAGCAGGGAGGAGCGGAAGTCAAGCAGCTATGGAGGAAAGAGGAAGAGAGAAGATTTTTTATTTTTTTTAATTTAGATTCCATATCAACTGTTGACGTGGATTGGTAGACGCGTGTCAATATGTTAGTTGATATGAGTGAAAAAATACACACCACATAGGTTGTTGGTATGGTATCAAATCACTGAATATTTTCTCAATGATTATAGATGGAAGATGAAGAAGAGAGAGAAAAAAATTTAAATTAAAATATAAATATAATTAAGTCATAAAATTTGGGAAATGTCCTATTAAGTTTTAAAACTTATTAAATTAGTACAATTTAGTTCATTTGTCAGTTTTCTCTAATTTTGCTGGTGGAAAAAGCTGATGTGTCATTATTATTTTTCAAAAAAAAAAAAAAAAGACGTTCATGTGATTGCAATTAACCCAAAAAAAAAAAAAAAAAAAAATTGATTAGCAGTTGAAGGTTTGAAAATAAAGTTCGAGATCCAAGGCACTACACAAAAGAAGAGACGGTAACAAAGCAATTGGTATTAGAGAGAACTCCAAAAACAACATGAGGAACACAAATTTCGCCTCTCTTGTCCGGCGGCGTCCCAAATCTGGCCTGGAAAAGGCAAACTCAAACTCGACGCCAATCATGCACTTGGACTCCCAAGTGAATCTGGAGGATTTGAAACCAAGTAAAAAGAAATGCCCAATAGCACAACTTTATTCCATCTCTGAGTAGAACCGACACCGACATACGACACGCAATACGTGATACGACACGATACACCAACCTGTCGTTTATCAAAAAATAGAGAATTTTGATATATTCAGACACGATTTTATATGTACATGATAAATTATCGTTTTTATTATTATTCTAATCAAATTAATTTATTCAATTTCATAAATAAATGAATAATAAAAAGAAAGCCTAGAATAAATTTACACTAAAAACATAAATCCACAATTTATTAATACATTTATTGTTTCAATTTGAAAAATTCAACTCCATTTCAATAATTCATAAAACTTGAAGGAAAAAAATAATTCACATTCGACTCGCATGTTCGGAAGAGAAAAGAAAGAAAGAAAAACTTCGGGGTAAATTGTGTTACGGAAGTGAGAGTTAGAAGAAAGGAAAAGATTAGGTTTTTTTCTTTCCCATTTATTTTTATTTGTTTACATATTTACATTTTCACCTCTCATTTATTAAATATTTTTAAAATTGGCCCCATACGTATCTAAATCACATGTCGGAATTCTGAACTCGTATGTCGGAATTCCCGACTTGTGTATTGGAGAGTGTCGGGAGACTTGATTAGGAATCGAAAAATCCAACACTTGTTGATCGAGCATCGGAAATTGTCATAAATATATCGAAGTGTTTGACATAACACAAAAGCTCTTATAGAATGTCAATGTTGAGCATTCAAAAGTGATTCCTTTAAAAATTAGGAAAAAAGTCATCAAAAATTATGCATTCTATGACATATTTACCTTGAAAAATTTTTACGACATCAAAAACTCTAAATTATGCCCGCTGTGACACATTCACCCTAATTTTTTTTCTTGTAACATAAAACATTTCAAATTTGTACTTTTATGACATATTTACCCTCCATCAATGGCTCAAGTTTGGTATCAATGGACTTGTACTTGGGTATTGTAGCCTTCGTCTCGACGTCGATGGACTAAGGCCCGGCCTTTATAGAACCAGCCTAGACATTGGAGACTCAAGAACTAGCATTAAGGGTACCATGTTCAAATGTAAAGTTTTAGGTTCAAGAGTCAACACTCAATCATTTTCCTGAATTTATACATAATTTTCCATTGAGCAGGAACACATTTTGCGTTGACTCTTTTCCTAAGTGAAAAAAATGTAGGAAAATGAGAAAATGTTTTCCCAGATAATATTTTCTACGAAATGAACAAACCCTTAACCTAAATTCATCTTGGAAGCATAAAACACAGCCCCTTATGCATTGAACTGATAGGGTTAATTTCCTTGTCCAGTGTTGATATATCATTATGTGCAGTTTGCCGAAATGTATTGGGTTGTGGATCTTTGCCTCATGGTGTATTTATTGTTTTCAAATTTTTACGGGGATTTACGACTTATGGGAGAGGAGAATTGTGGAGGCGGTCCAAGGGGAAGAGAGGGCTGCGTTGAATATTGGAATTGATTGGAGAGGCTTAAACGAGGAAATGGAGAGATTTAGCGACAACATGGAGTTCACTAAGCTCAGAACAAAGCAGGAAGGAGTGGACCCGGATGATGTAGGTTCTCGAGCTCCTTACGAGAAAGGTTTCCAGTTTCTATGGCGAATTGAATGCGAGGTATCATGTTTATTGCAGGAATATATGAGGTTCATCTACATAATTTGTTCTCGACATGACTTTCTGTCCAACATTTCTTAGGTTGGAAGGCCAGTGTTCGATGAATTCCTGAAGTATATTGCCACCTTCAAATTCAAATCAATTGATATAGAGAGGTTCCTAGGATTCCTGGACACCAATATTCCCGAAATAGAGAAAAAGATTGACTTGGTTTTATGGACCGAGGACACTGGCATTCCTCCAGATGCCTTTGAACCTATCTCAAATATATACAAGATTGTGACATTGGCTAATGAGTTTAAAGGCAGGACGATGCCGGGGAAGGACAAAGTCGCTGACTGGCAAAGGCAGGAATGGGAGCCTTCCCTGGAGAACCTTCCAAAATCTGTTGAAGCTTCTCAGGTAGTGTAGCCTTAATTACTTGTTCTCTCCTTTCTTCTATGAACAGGTCTGATTTACATTACTACGTTGTAGAGGTTGGTTGACTGATGATGGGAGGCGTTGAGTATGTAATTTCTTTAACAGTTCATAGTTGTGGGAGAGACATGATTGTGTAGCCAGATAGCAATCACAGCTTATGATACTTGCGCTTGACTTTTGTTTGCCCCTAGATATTTTTTTTTTTGCTATGTTTCAAATTCTGTATGTCTTTCACCAAGCCAGCTAGTAGACTTGGCCAAAGACTTGCACAAGTTTGTTTGGGGCTCAAGGAAGGCTTTTCTTTTTTTCTTTTTTCTTTTTTTTTTTTTGGAGGGTTCCTCGAGACTTCTCATTCTTTTAGATTGATTTTTATTCTTCTCTGACATGAGGACGAAGTTCTTGGAGGTAGCACAACCTAGGGGTTGAGAAGTCCAGTGAGGAATGATGCTTACTGCTGAGATGTCTCTTTCATAAATTCAAACTCTCTTACTTTACTTTAATCTCATCACCTTTCGTGTCCTAATTCTGACAATGAACTAAGACAGTTATTTGGATAGCTTTTTTGTTCTTTTTGGGATGAGTATATAATTGAGGGCTTACCCTGAGGTGCATCACCCTTGCCAAGAAACTGAGTCTTATGGTCAATTCCTTCTTACCCCTCACTTATTGGACCTTTCAAAACAGAAAATTTCTCGGGCTTAGTTTCCTAAATTTACGTTCTCCCGCTGGTTGAGAGTGTAATCTTGTCATTCTTTTTGAAAATAAGGCCATACTGCAGTAGGTTGCGATCACTCCTGTGCATTCTTTCCAATGTACTTGAGAAAGTAGAACTAATATGCAGAGAGTTAAAAGGTTTAGTTCTTGAGGCGAAAGGATGTCATATTCAGTATTTTTAAACTATCAAGTGATGAATGTTTCTTGTGATATGGCTGTGCAGATTTTAGCCTTGGATGCTCGATACAGGCTATCGAATCAAAAGATTACGAAGTGAAGGTGGCATTTCTCCAATTGGCAATTTCAGGCCTGTTTGTTTGTGTTCTTTTTTTATTCCCAGAACATAATTTATGTTCTTTTGTTCCAGAGAACAAAAAAAAGAACAGAAACGTGTTTGTTTACACTTTTGTTTCCGGAAACAAATTTAGAACAGAGATAAGAAACAAGAAACAAGAAACAAGAAAAACCTGGAAACACTTCCGAGAAACAATTTTTCTCTCTTCTATTTTTCCTTCTCTTTCTTTTCTTCTTCTTTTTCTTTGGCCGGTCGCCGGCCTCAGCCATGGCTGGCAACCAGCCATCGAGGGCCGGTGACGCCGACGACCGGCCATCGAGGGTCGGCGACCTCACCGGAGCGTCGCCGGCCCCGATGAGGCTCAACCTCGCCGGTGGCTAGGCGAGCTCGGCCTCGCCGGTGGCCGGGCGAGCTTGGTCGGATTTGGCGAGGCCGCCAGCCCTCGTCGGTTGGTCACCGACCATGGGCGAGGGCGGCGACCAACGAAAAGGCAGAAAAAAAAAAAAAAATAATAAAAGAGGAAAATTAATATTAAAATATTAAAAGAAACAAAAAAATTAAACAAGTTTATCAAACGTATTTTTGTTCTTTTTCTATTCCAAGAATAAAAGTTTTATGTAGTTACCAAATGCGTTCTTCTATTCAAAAATTATTCCCCGAATAAAAATGGTTTTTTCTATTTCTGTTTCTGAAACAATTTTTGAATAGAAACGTTACCAAACGTAGCCTTCCTGCGGGTGCAATCAATATTAAGGCGAGGTGGAGAGTTCTTTAAAAGAAGTGGGAAGAATGAAGTACCTCCGTCCACTCTAGTGACTCTACACTGCTCTTGTACAAGGGAGTGGAAGGCAAGAAGAGAAGCTTTTTCACGAAAAGGTCTCTATAGAGGCTCGTGACTGTTAGCACCCAATAGCACAGGGGTGGTCGAGTCAATCTTCTCCAAGCACACGTAAAGCCAGCATATATCAAATGTAAATGCCAGAGCTGGATCTAGAATTTTTGTAAGATGCAAAACATGCAATCTTATGATCTCCATAATTAGAACAAAAGCACAGATAATTGAGTAAAAAGATTAATGCACTTGTTTTGTAATTCATTGTTCTTGATGCGGAAGCGGAAAACGATGATCCACGCACAAATTCTTCTCCTCTTCCACCCTCTGGCTCAATAAAACGGCTCCCTCACCCTTTAGCACTAGGTAAATACTCCTTTGTGAGGATATTTGTGAAAATTAGGGTTAGAGGAGATACTTTAGTACTATTTATAGAGTTTTCAACAAAGCTCTCTCATTATGACCTAGGCTCAACTCGGCCCACACTAGCCAGCTCCATATTAGATTAATTAAGAAACATTCTATCTCACTTTAGACTAACTCCGTAAAATGGTAAATTATAATATCAATTAATTTAGTCCACATTAGAAAAACTCTTATATTTTCATGACTTTTAACATGAAGTAGTCTTTTGGGGAAGATCTTTACAACGAGGGCAAAAGGCTATGGATTTTTGTTAAGAATCCTAAGATTCACTTTGAATAATCTAGTGATCTGAATATCACTTTCAAATTGGATGGCCAATGGTGTTCTCTTACAGGATTAAGGCAATTGAGGGGAGTCAAAAGGCGAATGTTATGCTACTGTCAAATTTGGTGGGCTAAGGTGGAGACTCAATTTGAATTGAGTTGGGATAAACTTTTATGTAGAAGAATGTTTGGATTAAGAGAGAGTGAACTTAAGAAGCTTACACATAAGAATAGATTTGTTGAAATGCACTTGTGAGGATGTTAGCCAAAAAGTGTCCCATATTATAGATGTAATGTGAGAGGCCTAGTTCCAAAAAAAAAAAAAAAACACAAATTTTAAGTAGAGTGAAAATTTTAGCCACAATTTTTATTTTTATTTTGTCTCATTAAAAAAGCATTAACTTTAGATCAAGTAACAATTTTGTCCCAAATTTTTATACTTTCACTAAATTTCAATTATGGCCCCTTTTAACTAATAATTTATTTGTACTCAGCAATAAATCCATAAGCACTTGCCGTTTGGATTTTAAAAATTATTCATTATCTTCTTCTACGAGCCATAGTTTGACGAATAATGGTGAAGTTATTTATTGTCTCATATACTTCATTGGCAGGTCAAAAATATCTCAGATTGAATTTCTCTAGTCAAACTTCGTCATTTTGTCATAATCTAAAGCTGTAGACCACTGCTTGTTGAGAGACACCATTGACGAGATCCACCAAGTTCACGACTAGAAATTTTTTTTTTTACTAAAACAAGGTTGACTTTAGACTAAGTTAACGGGGGCTAGATGTGGAATAGGGGTTAAAGTTTCTGAAAGTTGGTGATTTTTCACAAGATTAAAAAAAAAAATAGGATCAAAATTGTCATTTGACCTAAAGTTGGTGTTTTTTCTTAGATTTAGCACTAATGTGAGATGAAATAGTTAATATTATCTAGTTGACCCATAATTCATTTGAGTGAATGCAGATTAAACTAAATGCATTGATGGGCTAACAATGGGCTCTCTCTCTCTCTCAATTTTCGTTCTTTGTTGTGCATCTCAACTTATGAAAAGAGAAAATTTTGGGAATTATAATATGTTTGGCTCTATTTGTGACATCTAGATTTTGCAACCCTATTTTTTATTGAATGAATTGAGCATTTCATTAACGTGCTTATATGGCTATTCTTAAAACCGATCATTCTTGAGATAACTAAACTACCTAGAGAAATTATTAAGGAATTTTAAGGCAATAGACTTGAGAACTTGACCAGGAATCGGCTTCTCGACCGTGTCCATCTTTAGAGGTCATTGCGGCATAGTTAAAAATCGATATGAAATCAGAAATAGACTGAACCGACGAGATGTGTGGCTAATCGTGGGTGACACCACTAAATTGGAAAACTCTCGTCGATTGGCACTAGACTAATTTTCTTATTGTTGTTGTACCATGTGTCCGTATTTGGATCATCGGGATTTTCACGACAACCGAGAGTTGTCAATGAGTCGAGTGGGTTCATAGTGGTTCAAAGAAAATCGACCACGGTCAATTGCACTTAAAAATATCTAAAAGTTACCCAGTAGTCTAGATCACGCTAAAAACGCGCCAAGTGAAATTAATTGTGAATTCAAGTCCGATTTTAGAAATTGAAGTTTCTGCTATGTCACAATAAATTCTAGGAGTATCGACTCAATCTTAGAAGATTTTTTTCTAACAACCGAGACTTTTTGGGAAAAAGTCGGTTTATGGCCATTTTCGTTCGCCTTGAAACCGAAGATTAATTCTGGTTGTGAAATTAAGAAGCATGAGGGATTCATGAATGAGAAAATTAATCAATTTGATAAGTGAGACATAAATTGATTTTTTGAGTCATTTGAGAGAAATTTAAGAGGGAAATTGGATGCGAGAAATGCAAGTAGGGACCAAGAACTCTAATTTGAAATTTCTTTTGGGATTAAATGAGTTTAATCAAAGAAAATGGGATGAGAATTTTCTATTCTAAGAAATTCTTTTCTTTTAAATTTATTCTCATTTCTTTTTCTCCATTTGGCCAAACACCTTTTCCCCTTTTTGCCACAAGTTTCTCTCTCCTTCCTTTCTTTCTTTCTTTTTCTTTTTCTCTCTCTCCCTCTCTCTTTTCCCTCATGCGGATCTCCCTCCACTGAATGCCCCCTTGTTGTCTTCCACTTTGCTTCCTCCACCTTTATGCCTTTTGACTTTTCAAACTCACCCTCTCTCTCATCTTTTGTTCTCCTCTCTCGACACTCTCTCTTCCTCTCCCTCTCCGTTCCTTCGAAGATAGCGAAGCGGGCAACGGCCAGCATCATTGAAGGAGCCGCAGCCACGCCAAAGCTGCCGTCGCCGTCGTGCGAGCACCGTCGCCCCCGTTCGCCTCACGCCGCCCGCCCGCCCGTACGCCGTCGCCCCCTGTTCGATCGAGCTACCGTCCAGCTCCCGCTACCTCTGTCCAGCCACATTCACCCACCACAGATCGCTGTCCAGCTCCGTCTAGCCACCGTTCGGCCTCACCGGAGCCCCGCTCGCCCTCCGCCGACCGTGCCTCGTCCCACCACTGCACAGTTCTAGCCAGCCAAGAATAGCAGCTGGGTTAGTGGGTTTCTAGCCCCTTTTGGCTCGCTTTTGGGGCGTTTCCGGGGCCCGAACTCGAGGTCCGCTTTGGATTTTATTATTCCTCGCGTCGTCCCCGTCAAATTGATCCGACTTTCGTGTAATTCCGATGAGTAGTCTCACTAATCCTTGCTTAGTGGACTAATTACACTTAAGGGTTGATCAGTATTAATTAAGTAGGGTTAGTTGGTTAGATTAGAATGGATTAGTGATTATTAGTTAATTGCATTACATATTAGTTAGGTGGGTAATGTACTTAACTAGATAATTGCTTATACTATTTATTGAATATATCTCGGGATTTTGCCCAACCTTTATTGTGCTTCAATTAGGCCATGCAAGCCTAAATTGGATTTATTGTATTTATTTATAAATTTTTGAAATTATTTATTTTTTTATTTTTATTTTTTTTCGAAAATTAGGCGGGGATAGCCGATGATCGAAATTTCGTGCTGATTGTCGTGGTGCAGTCCATTTATTTATTTGAGCTATACATTGCATAGAATTAAATTAATTGTAAAATTTTAGGATTTTTCCTAAATTGTTTGACGTTGAGTAATTGATTGGCAAATGGCCGAGTATGAGTATATAGCTTCAATTATATGTTGATGAGCCATATAGAGAGAGAATTGTGAGAACTAACTGAGAATATCGTTGGCTGAGACCAATCAGGTACGATAATTTTTTAATATGTGTGGTTCGGTGATTGGAAGTATCACTGACAAAAACGGCACCTTAAAAAACGCACGTGAATGATTTATAAACAAACGTGGTTCGGTGATTAAGAAAATATCATTGGTGAAAACGACGCCTTAAAGAACCCATGATGTTGTTTATTACAAATGTCACCTTGGCAAAAACGGCGCCTTAGACAAGACACGTGGTTCGGTGATTAAGAATATCACTGGTGAAAACGGCACCTTAAAGAACACATAGTGTCGATGATCGGTATGTCATTGACGAAAACAACGCCCGAGAAACACATGTGATTTGGGAATGAGCATACCATTTGAGAATTAGGGTATGAGTGGAAATGACCTAGAGATAATCCAATCGACATGTAATTGACTAGGTCAATTGATTAATGATTTGATCCGTTTGTTTGATTGTTTGATACCGTATATATGAAACATCTATATATAACCCTGATTTGCAAGTTGGGATTGATGCTAAGATAATTCTTCTGATTCGTGATATGCTTAGGCAACCATATGGTGTATTAGTTTCCTAATCGAGTCTTAGTGAGGTAAAAATTACTGGGACGTAGTCTCATTCCGGTTGTGGGATAATATTTCAGGCCCCTAGATTACCCAAAGACAAGCCGACATCTGAAGCCGAAGATGAACTTGAAGAAGAAGATGAAGAATTTGAAGAAAACAAGTCTAGTGAAGAAGAGTCTGAAGAGGATCAGGATGATCCCAAGTATGACCCGGATGAGGACTGAGATCCCATCCCTTTTGTGAACTCTGTACATGTGTGGATAGAATGAGACTAGAAAGTTGTGAATAGTTTTGTGAAGCACTTCGAGTTATGCTCTGTATAAAAGTGTGGTTGTGGATTTCAATATGAAAAATATGGCCTTACTTTCCTATCTCATTGTTTTATTATCTGGAGATTTATAACTACTTCCGCATGTGCAATATAAAATGAAAGGGTAGGCGATATATAGTCTTGGGATATTGCATTATAAAATCGACCAATGAGAAGTATGTGTGCATTCCCGAGTATCGGGGTGTAACACTATTTGTTTCACAAAAAACATTTTTCGGCATTTTGATCGCTTAGGAAAATGAGTCGACAATAAGGTTTTTATAGTCAATAGAAAATATTTTCTTACCAAAACTTAAATTCTAGAAAACAATTTCCTCTTTAAAAATCAAGAATCATTCTTCAAAATATGACTAGATATTGGCATTTGGATCGGAAACTCTGCAGTTGGGCATAGAAATCCCAACACTAGTTTCTAGGCCCTAGACAACAAGATTGAGACTAGAGGTTAGTGCCAAGTCTCCAATGCCTACGCCCAGGACCTCAGCGCCCTAACTAAGGTCTATCAAGGTCGTGCCTAAGCCCTTGATTGTCACACTCCAATCCATCTAGGCTAGACCTTGGACATCAATGCTAGTGTCTGTGCCTAAGACGCCAACCTAGTAACTCAAGACTCGGGCCTAGGTCCTTGGAACCCATGCTCGGGACTATCAAGGCCAAGGCTCAAACCCCAGTGCTCATGCCTGAGTCCCTAACTCTCGAGGTGGAACCATCAAGGCCATGTCGACAACCTCGGTGCCTCTACTCAGATCCCCAACACATGGGCCTATGTCCATCGAGGCCATGTCTATGCCTCGAGACCTCGGCCGCCCACTCAGGACCACGGCCATCTACACTGGTATCGAGTCTCAAGCCTATACTCAATTACCCAAACCCAAGCGTCGGGGTCTAAGGCTTGGCCTTGATGAACCCAGGCCTGGGCGCTAAGGACCTAGGCTTAATGTTTGTGGACTCGGGCTATGGCGCTTGGGATTTGGGTACAGACACAAAGTTATCGAGCTTAATTTTCAATGGACCCATGACTAGTGATTGTGCTTGTGCCCAATAGTTAGGGATCCGAGCTTGAGATCATGATGCATAAGTCTGGTTCCTTGCCTACCTATGCGCAAATCACTAATGCTCAGATAGTGTATGTCTATGTAGAACAATCAAATGAGATTTTCCTTATTAAATGATGGAAAATATTTTTTTAGTACATTTTAATCAAACGTCAAAAAATATTGTCATTTTTCCTAAAATGGCTTCCCGAAAACATAATATTCAAAATATTACACTTTCCACAAAACAAATGGAATCTTAATGTATTTAAAGTATTTTTTAATCATGTAAACTTGAGAGAGTACCGAGCCGAAATGTCTTGTTCTCTCCCTTTCTCTTCTTTCTCCATCGTCTTCTTTAGCCTTCAACCATGGGGAAAGAGTTTCAGTTAGTCTCACTCTCCTCCCTTTTTTTGTAGGTTCTGTTTGAATCTTATTGTTCTTTCCTTACTTTTTCCTTCTTCTCCGATTTAGATCTGTGAGCTTTCTTTTCTCGATTTTTCTTCTTTCCAATTTAGATATGTGAACTTTCTTTTCTCGGTTTAGTTCTAAATCGAAGACTCTGAATTTTCCTAATCTAATTCTAGATCTAAGAGCTATCCTCTTCTAATCTAGATTTGAGAGTTTAATTAATATGCTTTTGGGGATTCGATACCCATCTACTTTGTTTATGTAAAAGTCTTGTCCCTTCGGCTTCAATGGTGATCGTTGGAATTTTGGCGTCTTATTGAATCATAATGAATTGCTCTTTCACATGTTAGAAAATATATTTGTTCAGCATGTTTTAGTTGTCTCTTAATGGTGATGGGGTAGAAGAAGCCAAACTTGATATAGCTAGTATGAGTACCTAGAGGGGGGGTGAATAGGTATATAAAAATTTCTCGAAGCTTGCACGATATTTAAACAGTTAAAGATTCAATCGCAAGAATTAAATAACAATCGAGAGACTGAGTAAGGGAAAAAGAGAATTGAACACTCGCTTTATAGTGGTTCGGCTTGATTTAAGCCTACGTCCACTCTTCGACCGACAGCCGATTGGCTGGATTCCACTATGATCAAAGAGATGTTACGGTGTTGATCTTCCTTGATTTCTAGGTGTAGATGATCTACCACACTCACTCAAGGCGTCACCAAGTATATACTCTCTCGTATACAATTTCGCTCGTACGCCTCTAATAACAATCAAGGATCTTCAGACTTTGGAATTTTTCTATCAATCACTTACTTAAAACAACTAGACGTCTTCCTTTTATACTCCTTCATGCCATCATAGCCGTTGGCACTTACCAAAGGAATTTCTCCAATCTACCCGTTGGACGGAATCAATCAAGAAGATCATCCGAGCTATTTAAGGAATCGATGATAGCCCATCAATCTGTTCGCCCATACAATCGGGATCTCGGTTTCCATGAATAGAACATTCCAAGATTATTTCGTCGACCATCGGATCTTCAATCGATCTTAGATAAGAATTAAAGAATCCGGAACGATTATCCAACCAAAGAATCTATACCAGAGGATAGGATCGAATCCTCAACCATAAACCTCGGCTTTGGATTTCCTTCGTCCTTTGGATTAGAAAGACTCGTCGTGAGAATAAACTTAAGTCTTGAGTCATGAGTCTTAAGTCTTGGGTCTTGAGTCTTGAGTCTTGGATCTTGAGTCTTGAGTCTCGAGAGAACAAAGTCTTCGACTTTAAACCGACGGTCTCCGAACATCCAGGACTTTAGACCTAAAGAAACGTTTTGTCGCCTTCAAAATATTCTCGAAAGATTTCTCCAACAAAACTTAGGCATGCACTACCAACTGCCAACTATCAATGCCATAGTTATTGGAAGAGGAATTTTCGATTTGTACTCATCACTAACAAAGATACGGATCCAATAATCGAGATGCCCATTATTTTTTGTGACAGATTTGTTACAATTGTTCTTGTGTAACGAGTGTGTACTCAACTCTACTTGTGCTTTTTTATTCTTTGCTTTTGGATTTAGCTTTGTTTCATAGTATTCTAGGCTCTATTCTATTTTGATTTGTTTTGCCAAGAAATATGTGTACTTCTTATGTATCTTTTTCAATCATAAATACAATTTTCTTTCCACGAAACAAAGGAAGCCCTAAAGTTTAAATGTTTTCCTTTTTAGATTTCTGATTTTTGAAATGGTATGCTTTCCTTTCGTGTGATAGAGAGGACACTGCAATTGAAGAAGGGCCATGATTTTTCACTCTTAATTTGATTAACACTCCTAGCAAAGTGTTGTGACCATTTTATCTATTGTGGCCCCACCTTTAGCAACCTCTACATTCTTTTACTGTGTTTTTTAAGTTTCTTCTTTGGCAAGTCCTATTTTTCTGCATCTTCATCCTTTTCTCTTTCTCTCTCCTTTAACTTTCTTTCTTCGATGTTTGGGATGGTTTTTGCATCGTTTTTCATGGTGGGTGCTAGATAAGTTAATTAAATTCGGAGTATTGATTAATGTTGAGTAATGTGATCATTTTTCTTGTGATAGATTTGGTCAAAGAAGTTAGGTCTTTTTTCTTCTTTTTCTTCTTTCATCTTTTTTTATATGTTTTTAATGTCGGGGAGAAGTGGGTATTAATTCATTCATTGTTTACTGTTGAATCTTATGGAAGTTGATGCTTTTAAGGATATTTAGTGAGGCCTTTTGGCCTTGTTGGGTTTCTCTCCTTTTAGGGATTGTGTAAGTTGAAGTCTTTGAAATTTTGTGGGAAAGAGTGGAAAAAGAAAAGTGGGTCTCGTCCGATCATAAAAGAGTTTTACTTTCACCAATTATAGAAAGTTTTATCATTCCACTAACTTCTAACTATTGAAATTCTTAATTTCTTTGACTTTATTGGTGCAATAACTCGAGGGTTACCACTACGTAATATTATGCGTTTTTGGTTTCGATCCTCATGGCTTTAAATGCATTATACATAGTAGAAAACCCAAGTCTAATCAACTAGCCCAGGACTCTCCCCTTGACTATGTGGGATAGCAGGCATGCACTTAGCCTCGCCCACTTTTGGGTCATAGTTGCCCGCCGCCGCAGCCTCCCTTGCCATCCCAGCGATGTTGCCCACCCTCTGGGTCTAGGTTGTGAAATTCTCCACCCCTCATGGCATAATGCCCTCGTTATGGCCCCACATACTATTGGGAGTCGACTTTGATACCAATTATAAGAACCCGAAGGCTATCACTAGATAATATTATCCACTTCAGGCCTCTGGCTCTCATGGTTTTAAAACATGTTACATGAAGTAGAGAACCTAAGCCTTATCAACTAGCCTAGGACTCTCCCATTGGCGATGTGGGGTAGAAGACATGCGTTAGCCTCACCCGTTTTTGGGTCATAGTCGCCCGCCGCTACGGCTGCGCGCCATCCATCCTAAAGGTCTAGGTCCTTGTGCCATTGATATGTGATTATCAAAGACTGAGTACTACACGATAACGTAACTTTATGGAAGCTATCTCTAGAGTTTTAAAGTTAATGGCTAAGTTCTATGTAACTTTGTATGAGCACCTCTAGAGTCTTGTACTATTAATATACGTAGGTCAATGACTAAGTGTTACATGATAACGTACCTTCGTGGGAGCCACCTTTAGAGCCTTGTACATACGTTGGTTAATAACTAAGTGCTACACAATAATGTAATTTAATGGAAGCCACCTCTAAGGCCTTGTACTACTCAAGGACTAAGTGCTCCATGATGACGTGGTCTCATGGGAATCACCTCTAAGGTCCTGAGATATGATGTGCTTTGAGATTGATCAGTGGAATAAACCATTAATGTG
Organism: Eucalyptus coolabah; assembly: GCA_014182585.1. Taxonomy (NCBI): domain Eukaryota; kingdom Viridiplantae; phylum Streptophyta; class Magnoliopsida; order Myrtales; family Myrtaceae; genus Eucalyptus; species Eucalyptus coolabah. Next base: position 21,435,617 of record CM024629.1, on the reverse strand, counting down.
TGATACGAGTTTCATCAATGAAATGTAAAATTGACATGCGATAGAGGTTAATTAATGGACTTGACCATTGATGCTCGAATTGTGATAGTGAATTTAAATGAGTATTTCTAATCTGTATAAAGTTGTGTTGAAATGAAATAACTCATATGTGATTCGATATGCATTTTATACCATGAGTTTAGGTTATGAAGTCCCGGTATTGCTTTGTATATATGTATAGTGGGCACTTTATATGTTTAGAAGAAATGCATTGCTCACTAAGTTGTGATTGCTTACCCCTCTCTTTCCCAATCTACTATAAGGACCCGGGCCTATCACTGTGTAGTTTTATCTACTTTGGGCCTCTGGCCTTCACGGCTTTAAAATGCATTACACAGAATAGAAAATCCAAGCCTTATCAACTAGCCTAGGACTTCCCCTTTAGCAATGTTAAACAAAGACATGTGCTTACTTCTTCCCTTTTTGGGTCACAGTCGCTCACCCGCGTAGCCTCCCCTGCCATCTCGGTCTAGTTGCCCATCCTCAGGGTCTAGGTCATCACATTCTCCACCCTTTTACGGCATACACCCTCATTGTAGCCCCATACGCTGTCAAGAGACGGCTCTAATACCAATTGTAAGGACCTGGGGCTACCACTGTGCAATATTGTCTACTTTGGGCATCTAGCCCTCTTGGCTTTAAAATGGGTTACACATAGTAGAGAACCCAAGCCTTATCAATTAGCCAAGACTTCCCTATTGGCGATGTGGGAAAGAAGACATTCACTTAGCCTCGCTCGCCAGTGCAACCTCTCCTATCATCTCTACCATGCTACTCACCACTAAGGTTTGGGTTGTCACAGTTGGGATAGTAAATGCATTTGATTTTTAAGTATTCTTTTCATTGAAAATATCCCTAGATCTCCATCCCAAGTGTTGGCAATCCTAAGAAAGAAATGTTTGCTTACTAGTGAACCAAAGCGTCCTAACCGTGAAAGCATCCGAGGCTACGACCCGATGAAGAAGTATGACTACCATAGTGACGAACTAGGGCATTCAACTGATGAATGTTTCACTCTCAAGCATAAGATCCAAAACCTCTTGGACACGAAGGCCTTCTCATTTCAAACTGTCCAGCCAAACGTCCAGAAGAATCCTCTACTGGAACATGAAAGTACGGTCAATGCTATCCTGGAACCAAACGTTGAAGTCGAATCGAGTTACCACTCATTTGAGTTGGTGTCCACCATACATGTATCTCGAGATTCACCACCCGCTCCCGAAGTTTCAAATGTTGCCCTTATGATAGGAAGGGTGACGATTGGGAATGGTTTTGTTCCTGGTAGTGGCCTTGAAGGAAATGGTCAAAGTATTCGAAGTCCCAATGAAGCCCCTCGAGGTCCCAAGCTGCTAGAAGAGGTGAGGAAAGTTCGAGAACGAAGACAGGAAAAGCGGATTCCGCCACCCGACCAAAGGCAAGGAAGGCAAAACCTACCACCCCCGAGCATTCGCGAGACATTCCTTGGTCCTCCAACAGGATGAAGCAGAAGTAATGGACACCCTAGGGCAACCAAGTGGAAAATTCAGCTATCTTGTGAAGTATTCTGCTCCTCCCAGTTTCTACATTGATCCTCGTAACATTGTCCTAGATGGATGTGGTGGCATGGATGATCTGACGCCCTCGGAAACAGAGAACCCCGATGATGCATTGGAAGGAATCACCGGTCTCTTCAACGACGTCTTCATAGGGAACATTAACGAAGGACCTCCGGAGGAGATGGGCCCCGGCCCATAAGAGTAACTCATTTACTGCTTTCCCACATTCCCTTGCGCAGAATTTTTATCGCTTTCTAGGGCTTGTTTTCAATTTCTTCTTTTTTTCGCTCTCTTTTAGGGCTTGAAAATCGCATTTTCATTCAATAAATGTAATTGATTGATGAATATCAATAAAATTGCAAGTTTTATTTTGAGGGAATGATGAAGTACACCAAACCAGCCCGGTGATGATATCCAGCCGATAAAAAAAAGAAAATCCAAGGAGAATTCTGAGGCCTAGGCTTCATCATGCTTTCTCGTGTCAAAATGCTTAAAAATACTTTTCCAATTTCTTCAAAAAAAAAAAAATCTTTCAAAAATATGATTTACCCCGTTTGTCTTTTTGACCCATCTACATTTTGTTTTAGAGACCGTCTTATAGCATGCAAAGGTGTGAAGGTGATCCAATCCAATTCCAAATTCTAGGGGCAAGTTTGCTCCAAACCGCAACCGACCATATTTGGTGAAGAAAGTACTCCCCGGAGGTGCCCCGATCTTGGCGAGAGATGGATGGTCGTGAGTTTTCTACTCTAGTCAATGTTGATGCTGTTAAGAAGTATTATCCATGATAGAATTTGCCATGTCTTGTCTTGAATTGCAAGTATTTTATGATGAATAAGATGCCTCAATTAATTGAATTGTTCGAATTTATCATAAATCTTGCATTTTTCTTCCTTGATGAATTGTGTGAGATAAATTGAATGTGTCAAATGAGATACCTTGGAATGATGAAAGGCAAGCTTTGTTCGATACACTATCCCATATACTAATCCTCGCTGAGTTGTAGAGTTCCATGCCCATAAGGAAGAGGGTGATCTCGCAAAGGGTACACTAACCAAGGTGACGAGAGGCAGTTCTTCATCTACCCGAAGCACTATAGGTGTACCCATTGTTTAGCCATTTGAGCCCACACACATGAAGAGCTTTTTAAATTATTCTTGTCAAGGATCATCCTACATTGAGGACAAGTTTGAAATGAATGGTAGGAATTTTCTTACTTACACTTGCATCAATCTTCGGGTATTACTTTCGTAGTGTAACTTATACGATAATTGAAGTGCCTTAGGATGATGAAGAGCGGTCATTTCTCTATCCTATACACTTTTATCCATTGCATGGCCCACTTGAGCTTATGGATGCATTTCATATTAAACCCAGTTAGTGATCATCCCCCACACTGGGGCAAGACAAAAACATTCAAGTAGCATGAACTAGAATGCTGACAAAATGGAGACTCTATTCAAGGAAAATAAGTGCAAAAAATGGGGCATGAAAAAAGCAGTGTGCCTGGTAAAAGCAAGGCCAATGCCTAGAAAAGAAAAAAAAAATCAAACTCTTGATATAATGAGTCGTATCCCTAACAAGGCAGTGCTAAAACTCAAATGCTGTTGCAAGCAATGGAGATTTGATGTGAAAATAAAAAATCTCCGACAATAGAGAAGGAAAGTGGTGGAAATGTCAAGATGATCACCAACTTTGACCATCTAAACACTTTTTGAGCCTAATGATCCTTTCATTTCACAATCCATGAACCAAGCCTAGTTACATCCCTTGCAAAGTCTCTTCAGATTAGAGCACTTGAATTAACGTAAAAGTTCACATGCTTGAAAGCATCGTTTGAAGAAGTGCAAGTAAGATAATTACTGCCTCATTTCATATGTTTCTTGACTTGAAAATCCCAAAACAATTGTGAAATGTCATTTTTCAAATAGCCTCGAGTCAAAGAGTCCCCTTTGTTAAGCCATTGACCAAGCCAACAGTATGATCCCTATTAATGACCCCTCAGATTGGTAAGGGCGTACCACTTGCGAGATTGCTCAAAACCTTGTCTAGCATGACGATGGTGAGATAGAATGATTGTCAAGATCCTGCATCAAATGTCAGGATAAAACAACCCATTTTAAAGAGGATGAATGAAAAGTCCTTTCAGACTGAAGGATCCCTCATTTGACACATCCATGACATTCATACGTTCATATTAGAATCATCTTTCGAAATCATTCCTGTTAGAATTAGGATGATGCATGATTGATAGAAATCATTACGCATGAACCTTATTGGAATTAATGCATGTCTGTGATTACAAATGCATGTTGCCTCTCCTACGATCATGTTTTGCAGGAGACATATCCCCAAGGAACAAAGATGTCACCAGGTAAGTATATCCTTATTCATACCTTAAATACTTGTCGTTGCATAGGTATCCCCCTTTTGAATACATTGACACTCAATTGAGTTGTCTTCAAAGATTTTCTCCAAATCAGTCTAATTAAGGCGACTGAAGAATGGTCCTGGTCGATGATCTATGTTGCAACACCGGGCAACCGAAGAATGGTTCGAGTTTTAGCCAAGCGTAATCTCCGTTTAGGTGACCGTAGAATGGTACGGGTCCCGAAAAAGCAATTTTCCCATTCAAGCAACCGTAGAATGGTACGGGTTCGAAAGAGCAATTCTCCCATTCAGCGATCGTAGAATGGTACGGGTCCCGAAAATCAATTTTCTATCAAGGCGGCCGTAGAATGGTACAGGTCCTCAACAACACATATTCCTTATTCAGGCGACCGTAGAATGGTACGGGTCCTAGACAACACCTATTTCTTCATTCAAGCGACCATAAAATGGTACGGGTCCTAGAAAATGAATCTCTGTTTAGGCGATCGTAGAATAGTACGGGTCCTAGACACAACCAAACACTTGTCATACCGGGCAACCGTAGAATGGTACGAGTCATGGGAAAGCAGTCTCTTTGCAAAGCCATGTTACTATTCTGGGCGATTGTAGAATGGTATGGGTCCTGGACATGTAACACCAACCATCTCGAATTACTCTATCCTCCTTGAAGGTAAGTTATTCCAAGTAGGTTTATTTATCATTTGTGTTTCAATGCATCATATAAATTGCATTAAAACATGGAATTCATTTTCCAACAAAAAAAATCATTCAATGCATGTGCATAGTCAAAATTTAGGTCTCAATTTGTCTTTGAAGGCAACCTCTTTGAGCTCACCTTCAAAAAGGGGCAGCTATTGACACCTAAATTTTGGCGATCCAACTAACCATTTATTGCATTAAAAATTATGGGTTAATTTTATCCCTTAAAAAATAATTAATTGCGTAGCATATAGAATTATGTGCATTTGCATTTTTTGCATTTGTTTATTGGACCGATGGCGGATGAGTTCGAATTGGTGGTTTTGAGCTTTAAATTGACAAGCTAGACTAAGCCCACGAAGGGAGCAAATTGGCCCAAGCCCTTTTTTTTTATGATTGAAAATTATCTTGTGAAAAATAGAGATTTGAAATTTTTCCGGGATATGTTGGGGGATTTTTCAATATCTTCGGATAGGGCAAGTGCGACAAAAATATTGCGAGCTCATCTTTAAAATATTCAGAATCTGAGAAAATTTTATTACGATCCCGAACTTTTGGCAATGTTTGATCAATTGTGAGTTGGTATTTGGAAAGAAAAGAATTTTTTTGTTGATCTTGTGATTATAAAGGTGCAGACAAAAATATCAAAAACAGCAAGAAGGATTAGCATTATTAAAATATATATTCAATGAGGATATATGGATCCGCAATGCGTACAAAGGAAATATAAACCCTCACAAAAGAGGGAAGTCAGTATGTGGACTTCTTTCCTATATTCAAATTTCCCCTTTTGAAGTTCATATTCGGCCAGTATAAAAAGTGTAATGTTCGAGGAAAAAGGAGAAGGCCACACAATTGAGAGGGAAAATTGTCCAAAAAGCCCTAAACCTATTACACTTTTGCCAATTCAGTCCTAAACCTTTTAACTTTGCCAATTGAGTCCTAAACATTTTCACTTTTTGCCGATTAAGTCCATCCGATCAATTTTGGCTAGAAAATGCTGACGTGGACGCCGGTGGTGCCACGTAGGACTCGCCGGCGCCGACATGGACAATTTTTAATAATTTTTTAATATTTTAAAAAAAAAATTGAATTTTTTTTTTGAATTTTTTATTTTTATTTTTATTTTTATTTTTATATTTTCTGTTTTTCCCTTTTTTTCTTTTTTTTTCTTTTTGGCTTTTTCCTTGGCCTTTTCTGGTGGCCGGCCACCGCGGCCACAAAATGCCCGGCCGAGCGAGGAGGAGCACCGGCGAGGGCAAGGGAAGCCCTCACCCGGCGCGGCCCGACGAGGGCTCGGTGGCGAGGCTAACCCTCCCCCGGGCGAGGGTGGCCTCGCCGGCATCAGCCGAGCGACGGCGACGCCGGTGAGGCCGCCGGGCCCCCGGCGAGGGCTGGCCTCGCCAAATCTAGCAAGGGGAGCCCTCGCCGGGCTCACCCGCCCAAGCGAGCGTCAACCTCACCCAAGCGAGTCAACCTCGCCCCTAGCCACAGTCGACACCCACTCGGCCGGGGCGAGGGCCGGCCTCGCCCGAGATCCGATCCGGGCGAGGCCGACGCCGCCCGGGCGAGGCCGACGCTCGCCCGGGCGAGGGCAAGCCCCGACGAGGGTTTCCCTCGCCGGGGCCAAGGCAGCCTCGCCGGCGTCGCCGTCGCTCGCCGGCCGACGCCCGCCGAGGCCACCCTCGCCCGGGGGAGGGTCGGCCTCACCCTGCTCCTCCTTGCCCGACCGGGCCAGTGGTCGGTGGCCGGTCCGTCACACTCGTGGCTGCGTGGCCGGCCACCTAAAAGGCCAAAGAAAAAGCCAAAAAGAAAAAAAGAAAAGAAAAAAGGGAAAACAGAAAATATAAAAATAAAAATAAAGAAATTCATAAAAATTCAAAAAAATTCAAAAAAATTCAAAAATATTAAATTATTATTAAAAAAATTTCCACGTCGCGCCGACAGTCCTACGTGACACCGCCGGCGTCCATGTCAGCATTTTCCAACTAAAATTGGCCGGATGGACTTAATCGGCAAAAAGTGAAAAGATTTAGGACTCAATTGGCAAAGTTAAAAGGTTTAAAACTGAATTGGTAAAAGTGCAATAGGTTTAGGACTTTTTGGACAATTCTCCCCAATTGAGATTCACGGCCATAGGAGAGAACACACGCTAGAGAGAATAAAAGGGAGAAATCATGGGGTTCGGCAATTCATTTGAGCGATACACGTAAGAAGAAAGAGATAGAGAGTCCACGGCCGAGTACTTCGCGTCCAAAAATCTCAAGGCTGTGCGTCCACCGATTCTCACCACCGTCATTAGAATCCTCGCTGTCACTCACTGCTGCCTTCCGAAGTTGAGAAGTTGCTGCCTCGCTGAAGATCTCCGAGCACTTTCTGTCGCAACTGTTCGTGAGTGATACGTGCATGGTGGTGTTCACTTCAACAACACACCCTCATGGTCAAAGTTTGATAATCAAGGAGGTTTATCTCAAGACCTGCAGAATTCGCAAAGAACTTGGGAACTAGCCAAGTTTGTCATTGGTCAAAGTCTCCCTAGCGTCCTTTGCTACCTTGCCGAGAAGCCCTGCACAGCTACGTCATCTCCATACGAATAAAGCTCGGGCCCAACTAACGAAATGGCTGACGCTGCTCCCTGTCCGAGACCTTGACATTGGAGCCCTACCGCACTGCTGTCCGAGCCCTGCCGATGAGCTGACACTCCTACTGATACCAACATCGCCTGCTTGAAGCTGCTACGTCCACAAACCGAGATTCAGCAAATTCCCGACAACGCTGTTGCTCCCCCAACGTTGCAGTTTCCTCGTGTCGCTGATCAGACGACGCTATCATCCAAAACCCCGTCGTGTATAGCAAAGCCACCGTTCCCATTCGCGTCCAAAACGAGTCGATCCCTAAGCTCCTATTTTTGCAGGTTCGTTGACCGTGAGCCCACGGTCATCCTTTACCGAGGAGCACCATTGTGCCGAGCTTCGTTCACGCACCGCCCTCTCCCGTTGAGCGGATTCCATCCGGTTCAAATTTGGTAACATTATTTGCAAAATTAGGTAATTATCTTATCTAAATTTGATTTGGATATTTTATAGCCTAATGCATGCTTTTCAATATTTTACGTGCATGTTTGAATTATCGGCGTGTTCTCAATTATGATTTATTACCCAATTCGCAACCGCACACGAATTTTTATTCCATCTATAGGGCTTTAAATGGAATAATTAATCACGCGAGAGTAAAATTGATATCTTGATCTTTAAGGTTTAAGATCAATTTATCGATTTTATTAGCGAAATAATTAAGTTTGAATTTCAATTCGAATGCTGGATAGCGTTTTTGATGATCATGGATGGTTTGATGTTTATCTCTTAATTGTTTTGTTTATCCCGAAAATAGAAAAAAAAAAAATTGCATTTGCATGTCATGTAGAATTATGGCATATTTTGTATGTCATTGCATATTAGGGTTAAATTGCACTTAGTTTAATTTTAGGTAATATTTTCTTAATTTATTATAAGTTTAGGCATTTTCTTAAATAGATTGCATTTTAGGATTATTTGGGTTAAGATAATATTTTAGTTTAAATTAGGATTTGGTTTAACTTAATTCCTAATGCAAATTGAATAGGATCTTAATCTAGCTAGATAATTTTCACATTTTATCTAATTTCGAATTTCATGAAAAATACAAAAAAAATGTCATAGGTTAAATTAGTTTTCATTATTTAGGATAAAATGCATTCTTTTAGGAAAAAGGAAAAAATGTCATATGCAAGGTTATATTCACTTAAATGCATGTCATTTAGTATTTTTGCTAGGCTCCTTTAATTAGAAATTACATGTCATTAGAATTAGGTCATTTAGTTAATATTGCATTGCATATTGCATGATTTTCATTAATTAAGTGAAAACAAAAAAAGAAATTGTGTGTTAATTAGAAACCATATTTAGGATTGTTGATGTGGATTTTAATTTAACATTGTAGATGCTTTCGTTACTTTGAGGTAAGTTTTTGCAATTTATTTATTATTTATCTTGGTGGTAAATTGGTGGATTGTGCACCCACATGAATCACCTCACATGTTAGGAAAATCAATTTAAAATCAATTTAAGTTGCTTGTAAAAACATTTTTGGAAAATAAAATAATGGTACCGAAAGAGCATTAGAGGAATCTAGCGTAACCAAGTCCACGTACCCATAGTCTCGGTTCATAGGAGTAAAGTAAAACTCCCGTTACTTTACTTAGGTTTCTAATCGACCCACCAAAAATAGATTAGTGATGACTCCTAATTAAAAATCAATTGCATGTTAAGAATTTGAACTTAAATCGCGAATTGGTATGGGCTTGGGAGAGCCCGAGTTAAGTCTATACTTAACCATCTATTAGCCAAACCTTAAGTAGTTTGCACCCGAAAATTTGGTCGCGACAAGATGAAATATCATTTTTATTACTATTTTTCAAAAAAAGACATTCATGTGATTGCAATTAACTGGAAAAAAAAATTGTGATTAGCAGTTGAAGGTTTGAAAATAAAGTTCGAGATCCAACACGCTACACAAAAGAAAAGACGGTAATAGAGCAATTGGTATTAGAGAGAACTCCAAAACAACATGAGGAACGCAAATTTCGGCTCTCTTGTCCGGCAGTGTCCCAAATCTGGTCGGGAAAAAGCAAACTCGACGCCAATCATGCTGAACTCCCAAGTGAATCTCGAACATGAAGGATTTGAAACCGAGTAAAAAAGAAATGCTTAATAGCACAGCTTTATTGCACTTTTAAGTAGCATCGACATCGACATGCAACATGCGATATGTGACATGACATAACACGCCAACACGTCATTTATAAAAAAAAAAAAAAAAAAATAGAGAATTTTGATATGTTCAAATACAATGTGTGTGTGTGTGTGTGTGTGTGTGTGTGTGTGTGTGTGTGTGTGTGTGTGTGTGATAATGATTATTTTAATCAAATTAATTTATTCAAGTTCATAAATAAATGAATAATAAAAAGTCTCAAATAAATTTACACTAAAAACATAAATCAATCATTTGTTAATACATTCATTATTTCAATTTGACAAATTCAACTCCATTTCAATAATTCATAAAATTTGGAGAGAAAAAAATCTCAAATATATATTTATGTGATATATTTATCCTCCATCAATGGACCAGGTACGGTCGATGGACTCGAACTTGGGCGTTGGAGACCTGGTCCAAGCCCCGGATGGACTAGGCCTGACCTTGATAGAACCAACCTGGACATTGGAGACTCAAGAACTAGCATTGAGGGTATCGTGTTCAAATGTAAAGTTTTGGGTTCAAAAGCCAATACTTAAATCATTTTCCTGAATTTAAACATAGTTTTCCGTTGACCAGTAACACATTTTATGTTGACTCTTTTCCTAAGCGAAACAAATGCAAGAAAATGAGAAAATGTTTTCCAAAAATATTTTCCACGGAACAACCAAACCCTTTAACTTAAATTCATTTTGGAAGCATAAAACACAGCCCCTTGTGCATTGAACTCATAGGGTTAATTTCCTTGTCCAGGGTGTTGACATATCATCATGTGCAGTTTGCCGAGATGTATTGGGTTTTGGTTCTTTGCGTCATGGTGTATTTGTTGTTTTTCAAATTTTTTACAGGGATTTACGACTTATGCGGAGAGGAGAATTGTGGAGGCGGTCCAAGGGGAAGAGAGGGCTGCGTTGAATATTGGAATTGGTTGGAGAGGCTTAAAGGAGGAAATGGAGAGATTTAGCGACAACATGGAGTTCACTAAGCTCAGAACAAAGCAGGAAGGAGTGCACCCGGATGATGTAGGTTCTCGCGTTCCTTACGAGAAAGGTTTCCAGTTTCTATGGCGAATAGAACGCGAGGTATCATGTTTATTGCAGGAATATACGAGGTTCATCTGCATAATTTGTTCTGGGCATGACTTTCTGTCCAAACTTCTTAGGTTGGAAGGCCAGCGTTCGATGAATTCCTGAAGAAGTATATTGCCACCTTCAAATTCAAATCAATTGATACAGAGATGTTCCTTGAATTCCTGAAAACCAATATTCCCAGAATAGAGAAAAAGATTGACTTGGTTTTATGGACTGAGGGCACTGGCATTCCTCCAGATGCTTTTGAACCTATCTCAAATATATACACGGGGATTGTGACATTGGCTAATGAGTTTAAAGGCGGGAGGATGCCAGGGGACAACGAAGTCGCTGACTGGCAAGGACAGGAATGGGAGCTTTACCTGAAGAACCTTCCAAAATCTGTTGAAGCTTCTCAGGTAGTGCAGCCTTAATTACTTGTTCTCTTCTTTCTTCTCTGAACAGATCTGATTTACATTACCACGTTGTAGAGGTTGGTTGACTGATGATGGAGGCATAAATATGTAGTTCTTTGACAGTTCGTACTTGTTGTAGAGACATGATTTTGTAGCCAGATAGCTATCACAGCTTATGATACTTGCGCCTGACTTTTGTTTCAGCCAGAAGTCTGCATTGTTTTTTCACTATGTTTTGAATTCTGAATGTCTTGCTCCAAGCCAGCTAGTAGACTTTGCAAAAGACTTATGCAAGCTTGTTTGGGGCTCAAGGATGGCTTTTTGTAGAGGGTTCCTCAAGGCTTTCTCCTTTTTTTAGATTTATTTTTATTCTTCTCTGATATGAGGATGAAGTTCTTGGATGTAGCACAACCATGGGGTTGAGAAGTCAGGTGAGGAATGATGCTGACTGCTGAGATGTCTCCTGCATAAATTCAAACTCTCTTACATTACTTGAATCTCATCACCTTTCGTGTCCTAATATGAGCCGAGAGATTCTGGATAGATTTTTTGTTCTTTCTGGGACGAGTATGTAGACAAGGGCTTAGCATTGAGGTGCATCACCCTTACCAAGAAACTGAGGAGTCTTGGAGTCAATTCCTTCCTACCCCACCCCCTTGTTGTACCTATCAAAACAGAAAATTCCCATAACTTCCTCAAGTGATAAAATTTCTCAGGCTTAGTTTCCTAAGTTTCTGTTCTCCTGCCGGGTGAGAGTATAATCTTGTTATTTATTTTTATTTTTTTGAAAATAAGGCCATACTGCCATAGGTAGCGATTGGTCCAGTGCATTCTTTTCACTGTACTTATGAAAACTGGAACTAATATGCAGGGATTAAAAACTAAAAAGGGTCTAGTTCTTGAGGTGATAGGATCTCATATTCAGTTTTCTTAAACTATCAAGTGATAAATGTTTCTTGTGGTATGGTTGTGCAGATTTTAGCCTTGGATGCCCGATACAGGCTATCAGAATCAAAAGATTACGAAGTGAAGGTGGCATTTCTCCAATTGGCAATTTTCTCTGGGTGCAGTCAGTATCAAGGCGAGGTGGAACGTACTTTAAAAGAAGTGGGAAGACTGAAGTACCTCCGTCCACTCTACGCTGCTCTTGTACAGGGAAGTGGAAGGCAAGAAGAGGAGCTTTTCGCCAAAAGGGTCTTTGCAGAGGCTCGCGACTGTTACCACCCGATAGCTCAGGGTGTGGTCGAGTCGATCTTCTCCAAGCACACGTAAAACTGAGATATATCAAATGTAAATGCCAGATCCTGGATCTGGAATTCTCATGACTCTTAACATGAAGTAGTCTTTTGCTGAAGATCTTTACAGCGGGGGGAAAAGGCTACCGATTTTATGTGAAGAATCCTAAGATTCACTTTGAATAATCTTGGTGATCCGGTTCGTTGGGATGGAAAACTAATGGAATGTCTCTAATTGCATTAACTCTAAGTTATCGTTTGAAAATATGAAATAAAAAAATCAGAGACATGCACACGCAAAGGTCGAAAGTACGCTGAATATTTCAAAGAAGGAATCTCAAATGTCACTTTCAAATCGGATGGCCAATGGTGTTCTCTTACAGGATTAAAGCCGATTGAGAGGGGGCAAAAGGCGAATGATATGGCCCATCAAATTTGGGTGGTCTAAGGTGGGGACTCAATTGAGTTGAGATAAATTTTGTGTAGAATGTTTGGATTAAGAAAGAGCGAACTTCACATAAGAGGCTTTTACCAAAAAAAAACTTAACATGAGAGGCTTACACAAAAAAATAGATTTGTTGAAATGCACATGTGAGAACGCTAGCCAAAAAAAGAAGTCCATATTCTAGATGTAATGTAAGAGGCAAAAGTTAATATTATACTTCATTTGAGTGAATGCAGATTAAACTAAATGCATTGACGAACTCACAATTTGGGCTCTCTCTCCCCAATTGTCGCATTTCTGTTGTGCGTTGCAAACTTACAAAAAGAGAAAAAGGTGGATATTATAATATGCTTGACTTCAATTGTTTCGCAAAAGATATTTTTCAATAAAACATTTTCCAGCATTTTCCTCTTATGTACTAGGCTTTTAACATTTTCGGAGTGCAAGAATAAAGGGCTAATAAAAAATTCTCTTTTCAAATTGCGCTTACTAGTTTTTTCATAGTCCATTGTTACTTGTGGGACTAATTATCTTCTTCAATGTTGCAGATTTGGATTGTCATTGTCCAACTCCACCAACCATCGTGCAAGGTCAACAAAATGACACCGACAGTTGCTAACGGTGGCCAAGGGTCACTAAGTCTCATTGATGGTCACAAATGTACAAGGTGAGATCTGAAGGCTTGTGGCCCAAGCAAGATTTGGCTAGTCAAGGGTCGGTGAGAATTGTTGAAGCCTAATGGTCGCCATCTCAAGCATGGCCAAGGTTGATGGGCCTTTTGTGTCCAGATCAAATGTAGCCTAAGGTCGTGCGATTAAGGCTAGGCAAAGCCAAGGGTCATGTGCGTTTGGTGTCCTAGGCAACACAACGATCAGGTCACCCGAGATTGTGCAACCCTAGTTGAGCCGCTCAACCTGGATCGCCTCACCTGGACTAGCGGCGATGAACAGAGGACCTTCCGTGATGGAGATGATGGACATGATGAATAGAGGACACGACGATAAACAAAGAAGACGACGGAGGAAGACAATAAACAGAGAGAGGGGTTGGCTCGCTTGGGTCTCTGTTTTCAACTTCGCAGAAGATGTTGTGAACAGAAAACAAATATCCCTTTTCTTACCCATCTTTTTCAATTTCAAAACTATTTTGCAAAAATACATCTCGAGCCAAAACGGTGGTCTGCTTTGAGTAAATACACCTGGAGCTGAAATTTCTCTGAGTTCATTTTCGCAGAGTCGTAACAAAGGCAGCAAACTTAAGAAAACATACGAAAGAATATAAATGACTCCCCACTTTCGACATTCCGATTCCTTAACCACCCTCCATTAATTATCCTTACGACGGCCAAAGCAAAGAAGAAACGAATATATTCTCTCTCTCTCTCTCTCTCTCTCCTTCCTTTTCTTTTGACCAATGAAATCCATTTTGCAGCTTTTAATCCTTGCTTTGTCCTTCCACTAACCCCACTATCTCTCCCTCTCTCTCTCTCTCTCTAAAAGCTCACCCTCTGTCTCCACCTTCCCGAACCCTAATTCTCTGCAACCATCTGCTCCTCTTCAATGGCGCCCGTTGACCCCCACTCCTTCACCGACTCTGCCCACCCCTTCACCACCCACATTCACCTCTCCTTCTACTTCGACTTCCCTTCCTCCACCATCCACTCCTCCGCCCTCCTCTCCCTCTCCTCCCCCACTCCGGTCCCCTCTTCCTCGACACCCGCTCCCTCACCCTCCTCTCCGTCCTCGACCCCCAGACCCGAAACCCGCTTCCCTACTCCCTCTCCGATCCCGACCCCATCAAAGGCCAGAACTTGGTCGTCTCCCTCTCCAACCACTCTTCCGTCCTCGTGGTGTACTCCACCACCCCTGCTTCCTCCGCCCTGCAATGGCTGAACCCGCCTCAGACGTTCAACAAGGCCTTCCCTTTCGTCTACACGCAGTGCCAGTCGATCCACGCCCGCGCGGTCTTCCCCTGCCAGGACACCCCGCGGCGCGGATCCGCTACTCCGCCCGCATGAACGTCCCGCGCCAGCTCTCCGCCGTGATGTCCGCCCGCCACGTGGATCGCCGCCCTCCGGTGGCCGGGGAGGGAGCGGCGCTGCCCTGCGGAGACGCGCTGTGGTGCGCGGAGGGCAGGGTGGTGGAGGAGTTCGTGATGGAGCAGCCGATTCCGCCCTATCTGTTTGCGTTTGCGGTCGGGGAATTGGGCTTTAGGGATGTGGGTCCTCGGACTAGAGTTTACTCGGAGGCAGCGCCCACGGTGTTAGAGGCGGCGGCGACGGAGTTCGCCGGGACGGAGGACATGATAAGGCAAGGAGAGAGGTTGTTTGGGGATTATGAGTGGGAGAGGTTTGATTTGTTGGTGCTGCCTCCGAGCTTTCCTTATGGAGGAATGGAGAACCCGAGGATGGTGTTCTTGACTCCGACGGTGATCAAGGGGGACGCCAGTGGTGCACAGGTCGTTGCCCATGAGCTTGCTCATAGCTGGACGGGGAACTTGATCACCAACAAGACTAATGAGCACTTTTGGTTAAATGAGGTACTTAAACCGCACCCAAATTGTTTTTTCAGCCCTTAAATGTACTTGCTTTAGATTGTTTATGATTGATTGACAAGTTTGATTTTCAGGTACCATAGGATGTTTTGTCAGAGTCTTGTATTGAGTTTGCGGTAGCCTTTTGGGTTATGATCACTTGAATGTTCCTCGGCTTATTGAATGTTTTGCGATGAGATGCTGTGTTCTGTTGTTTTGCAAATTGATTTTTCATTGTTTCAGACAGTAAGGATTTCTTTTTTGTAGTTGTGCGTGTCTTACACTCCATAGGAAAGGAAATTTTCAGATGTATGGCCTTAAAGTTTTCATTTTTATCCTGCGATCTTGTGATTACAATACATGAAACATGCGATACATATTTGGATCAAAAGACGGATTTTGATATCATACTCTATAACAAGAAGTGTATTTAATCAAGAACCAATATGGAAGAACGAAACACAGCCCCTCGTGCATTGATCTTATAGAGTTAATGTCCTTGTCATGAGGTTTTGGTGTCCCATTCTGGGTACTTAGTGGAGATGGATGGGATTTTAAACCTTTCCTTACTGGTTTATTTGGTTTTTTCCAAATTTTTACAGGGATTTACAACTTATGCTGAGAGGAGAATCGTGGAGGTGGTCCAAGGGGAAGAGAGGGCTGCATTGAATATTGGAATTGGTTGGAGAGGTTTAAATGAGGAAATGGAGAGATTTAGCGACAATATGGAATTCACTAAGCTCAAAACAAAGCAGGAAGGAGTAGACCCAGATGATGTGTATTCTCAAGTTCCTTACGAAAGGTTTCCAGTTTCTATGGCGAATTGAACGTGAGGTATTGTGTTTATAGCATTAATGTATGAGGTTCATCTGCATAATTTGTTTTGGTCATGACACTCTGTCCAACAATTCTTAGGTTGGAAGACCTGCGTTCGATGAATTCCTGAAGAAGTACATTGCCACCTTCAAGTTTAAATCAATTGATACAGAGATGTTCCTAGAATTCCTGAAACCAATATTCCCGGAATAGAGACAAAGATTGACTTGGTTTTATGGACCGAGGGCACTGGCATTCCTCCAGATGCCCTTGAACCTATCTCAAATATATACACAAAGATTGTGACATTGGCTAATGAGTTTAAAGCTGGGAGGGTGCCAGGGGAGGATGAAGTTGCTGAATGGCAAGGACAGGAATGGGAGCTTTACCTGGAGAACCTTCCAAAATCTGTTGAAGCTTCTCAGGTACCATACCCTTGAGTACTTGTTCTCTTCTTTCTTCATTGAAACAGACTGATTATGTTACCATGCTGTAGAGGTCGGTTGACTGATGATGGAAGAGTCGAGCATATAGTTTCTTTTAACAGTTATTAGTTATTTGTTGAGACATGATAGTGTATCCAGATAGGAAACACAGCTTATGATACTTGCCCTTGTCTTTTGTCTCCCCCTGAAGTCTGAACTGCTTTTTCACTATGTCATGAAATCTGTATGTTACATAAGCTTGTTTGGGGCTCAAGGAGGGCTTTTTGTGGAGGGTTCCTCAAGAATTTTCTCTCCTCTTTTTTACATTAATTTTTATTCTTCTCTGATATGAGGATGAAATTCTTGGATGGAGCACCAGCTTTTGTGGTTGAGAAGTTAAGTGAGTAATGATGCCAACTGCTGAGATGTCTCATGCATAAATTCAAACTCTTACTTTACTTGATTCTCATAACCTTTCATGTCCTAAATTCAACAACGAGCTGAAAAAGATGTTTGGATAGCTGATTTGTTCTTTTTACGAGAATATAAAAGAGGCTTGGCTTAGTGGGGCATTACCCTTACCAAGAAAGTAAGGAGTCTTGGGTTAGATTTCTTCCTACCCCTCCCTTATTATTGTACCTACCAGAACAGAAATTTTTATCACTTTCCTCAATTGATGGAATTTCTCGGCTTAGTTTCCTAAATTTCTGTTCTCCTGCTGGTTGAGAGTGTAACCTTATTATTCAATTTGAATATAAGGCAATGAAAGTGGAACTAATACGCAGTGAATATCTAAAAGGTTTCGCCCCTGAGGTGAAATAATCTCATATTCAGTTTGCTTAAACTATTAGGAGTGATGAATGTTTGTTATGGTATGATTGTGCAGATTTTAGCCTTGGATGCTCGATACAGGCTATCAGAATCAAAGGATTACGAAGTGAAGGTGGCATTTCTCCAATTGGCAATTTCCTCTGGGTGCAGTCAGTATCACGGCGAGGTGGAGAGAACTTTAAAAGAAGTGGGAAGAATGAAGTACCTCCGTCCACTCTACACTGCTCTTGTACAGGGCAATGGAAGGCAAGAAGAAAAGATTTTCGCAAAAAGGGTTTTCACAGAGGCTCGCGACTGTTACCACCCAATAGCACAGGGTGTGGTTGAGTCGATCTTCGCCAAGCACATGTAAAACCTGTATATATCTACTGTAAATGCCAGATCCTGGATCTGGAATTCTCACGACTCTTAACATAAAGTAGTCCTTTGCTGTAGATCTTTGCAGCATAGCGAAAAAGTCTACCAATTTTTTTGTTAACGATCCTAGGATACAGCTTGAATGATCTGGTGATCCGGTTTGTCAGGACAGAATTAATGGAATGTCTCTAATTATCGATACCTTCATCGTCTGCATTTCAGGTTTTAGCAGACTAGTCGGGTGCTTTGAGAGCGTATAAATAACAAGGGGGTAAACAGGCAAGCTGCATTTACTCATTCGGTATTGCCAACCTTAAGAGGGACTGTTGTGTTCGTCTGTGAAAGAGGTGGTCTGAAACTTACATTAAAGTAAATAATTTTACTATATCTCATAAGTCATGGACATTATTGTTCTTGTTTTGTTGCCTTAACTCAAGTGCAAAACTCAAGCTAGAATGACTATTCCTTTTCATTCAGATAATGATCAATTTTGCCGGACTTCTCTTCCCAAGAGTCAGGTCTATAGAATTTTACTTTCTAATTTTTTAATTTACATTTTGCGAGGCACATTTTAAAGTTTTTTTAACTTGAAATATCCGAAATTTATCATAAATTTAACAGATAATTTTTCATTTTCTTTTAACATATAAAATATATTTTAAATTTTGATGGTAAAAATAAAAAAAATAATTATGCCTTTTATCTTAATTCTAAACAAGCCGGCCCTTATAAACATTTCTTGCTTTGGCACAGTGCATTGCTATACTAGTGCCTTGCGAGAAACATCCAGAATAAGAAGAAAATGATGCCCATTCTTCCTGCTTTAAAGGAACATCAGATTAACGTGTCTTCGGTCTTAAAGATTTGAGGTACGCGATAAACAAGCCTTGTCACTCATGAGTTAAATGTCGCTGGTACATTAGCTACGGTTGATCCAGATATTCCCTTTGCTAGCCATTCCATCAATAGCTTCTTGATCCCTCCTTATGAATCAGACTCCTGAGTTGCAACTGTATCATATTGAAGAAGCCTTCCTATTTTACGTGCTTCCCCATCTGATTTGTCCCTTAAGCTACACTCATTATTTCTGCCGGAGACCAGAAGAAAAACAACTATGCAAGAGCATATAAAAGAAATTGAACTCTACCCCTGTCCGATCACTGAAAGTTTCACTCAGATGTGCATCAAGACTACCGGACATGTAGTAGTAAATCCTTTCCCTTCCAAGGACACAAAAGATGCTGCAATTCCATCCACGACCCAAGCCTAAAACTCATAATCTGCACCTCATTCAACTTTTCCACCAGAAAGTAACCATGCTATATTGTCAAAATCACAAAGAGCCTCTGCTCCCAGTTGAATTCAGCTTACAACTGCCCAAATTCTGGTACAACGGCGGCGAAAATCCTCAGCCATTTGACAATTTAACTGCGAGCATGCAATGCACAAAATAACTGCACCAACTTATCACAAACACTTTCACTCCTAAGACATACTTCTCCACACCAGAACCTGCAACACCATCCCTCCAAAATTTTCTATAGGAACAAAATTCCATGCTACACATCATCCTCATACACCACCAGATCAAAGATAAGCAAGTGCAATCACTGGTAAAGCTAGAGCTCATTCAAAAGATTCAAGATCTTTGTTTGAGCTAGAACCATCTGCCATTAACTACTAATCAAGGTTGGCATTGAATTTACTAAGAAAGTGCATCTAACTGATAAGCCAATAGAATGTACTTCATTCTCAGCCCAAATTTTGTAATGAACTCGCAATACATATACTTAAAAAGAATGGATAGCAGCACAAAACAGAGCAAATCGAACATGAATACTTGAAAGTGGCTAGCGTTGCATAATCCTACCCCATTCTACAAAAATTCAACGCCCATCTACCGAATTCAGCAGCACTTGAACAACACATTGAGTAACCTTAGCTTTTCTTCAAACAAAGCAAATCTTCTTTCACCCACTTTCTTGACTGTTTTTTCATTTTTTTGGCCTTGATTACACCAATGCAAGTAAACAATCATATCTAAATTTACACTTACATCGACATGAAGATCAACGCTCAAATACCTCACTGCCCGCCACTTTCTTCCTCCAATTTCTTCACAAAAGCCTGCAAGACCATGACGACCTCCTGGCCGGCGCCTGCAGAGTCCCCACCAATCCAATCCCCGGACTCTGCAACGCACCCAGCAGCTTCGCGTACACCTCGGCCCTCGTAGGCATACTCGAGCACCTTGAAGTCGTCGGGCCCGTAGAACTGCCCCTCGAAGACCGCGCCGCTGAAGTCGTTGCTCTCCAGCTTCTTCTCCTTCATGAAGTCCCTGTAGGGCTTGATCGCCGCCGGGATCTCCTCGCTGTGCACGAAGAGCCACGCGTTCATGCCCGTCATGCACGGCTTGAGGGCCTCCCAGGGGTCCCCTCGACGGCCTTGAGGACGAGGGTGTTCTTGGCGACGAGGAGCTTGGTGGTCTCCGGGAGGACCCGCCGGAGCTCCTGGAACTGCTTGACGGTGAAGCCCTTGTACTTGATCCCGGCGACGAGGTGGCAGTTCTCGAGCTGCTGCTTCACGGTGTCCACGGTCTCCTCCTTCCGGGAGCGGGAGATGGCGGCCCGGACGGAAGGGAGGTTGGGGCGGCGGCGGGCGGGTCGGGTGCCGAGGGCCGGGGGAGGAATGGGTTCGCGGGTCGGGTCAGGAGGGCGATGTTGGGGGCGGTTTGGAGGAGGAGGAGGAGAGGAGAGCGGCCTCCATTGCAGGCGCCTTTGGAAGAAGAAGAAGAAGATCAGAAGAGCTCAAGTGATAAGAGAGAAAGAGTTGATTTTGGTGGGGCTTATCTTATCGGCAGAAGCCAAGTTGCCCCGAGCGCTGTGGCTTTTGTTCGGGAAATTGGGGAAATTGGGGAAGAAAATTGCAAAATTTAGGGGGAAATTTTAAAAAAGTTTTTTTATGAATATATAAAAGAGAGAAAAATCGGATTAATACTATTAAAAACCTCAAATTAATAAATTTACCATTAAATATAAAAATACTGAAAATTTGGGTCAAAAGTTCAAAGTTTTTATGAATGCAAAGAGGATAGAAAATTCAAATTTGGGTGCATTTTCTTCAATCTTTATTCACCTCTCACTCTCCCGTTAAGCTGAAGCTAATTAAATTATTCGAATGGTAGAAACATTAAGTAGCATGAATGAATATTTTGCCTTCGAGTTTAGACTGCGAAAAGGGATTTTCACTTATTTCTATGCATCAATATTCTATAAGCTCACTTAATTTGTATGCTTGAATCCTCTAATATTATTAAAGCAATTTGATTCTCCTGTGATTCGCCATTATTAATTTTGTCCGGAGTTTTGCAATAACAAAGGTAATGCAAGAAATTTTGTCGGAGCTATTATACTACCAATATGTTAAAAGAAGGGGAATAAGAAAAAAGAAAATAAGAACAAAGAGGGAAGGGAGGATCAAACTAGCAACTCTTGTTTGGAGTTCTTGGATTCAAACTAACTATAGTCATTGCTCATTTAAAACTTATGTGTGAGATTTACATTATCAACAATTATGATGGATTCAATCTAGACAAGAATTTAAATTGAACAATTAGTGACATTTTTAAAAATTCTAAATTGGTACACTAGTAATATATTTACTTTTAACTAATATTCATGTTATAAATAATCCCAAATTGGTATATACATGTAGTAGATTTACCCTTCGCAACATTCCGTTCAATTTTCCTATGAAATTGCTGACATGATAATACATGTGATAAAAGATTTGTTTGACGCGAGTTCAATATAAAAAAATCAGTATAAACGACTCTTGGATGTCCGATAGTTGGACCGAAAAAATGAACTGAGATTGAGACCTAGGAAAAAATTGAGAGAGGAATTGCTGTCCATGGCCATCAAAATTGGTTCTCGACGGAGATAAGGTGAAGGAGAATCTGCAAAGCTTCATTAACTCTTTGCTCAAAGAGCGAGTATCCTTCGAAATTGGTATTTTCCATGGCAGAGCTTATGAAGAAATAGTTGCTAATGACCTGAATGCTTGTCCTGGGATGACTTAAGTTTCATGACCCTTTTCAAGATCCTCTCCCTCATAGGTTTGAGAATTATCAGAGAAGCTTGGATTTCAAAGATGAGTCATTTCTAAGAGCCATTCATACTGAAATTTTAATTTAGATAGATATAAGACATTGTTTCTCACCTATGTTTCCACGTTGCAATTTTTTTTAAATATTGGTCAAAAGTTAATAGATGATAAATTTGTGATTGATGAACTAATTTATGATTTTGTTTTATGATGCAAAAATTAATGAGATAAATATATTGTAGACATATCAATTTAGGAATTTTCATGATCTTGCGATTTTTCCATTATTCCTGTTTCTCGGATATGCCTCGGTCAAGGCAAGAGACTACGTAGGTGACTGAGGTGGAATTTGCGGCTCAAAAGTGACCGTCATTCTCAAGAACGACCGACACCGACCGTTCCATTAGCAGGCCTCTCAATTTTACGTGGACGTCCATTGTTGCATTCCCGACCACGAGCAGGAGACGCTCTGCTCACCAGACTCCGGGTGAGCGAGTGGAGATGAGACTCCGCTCGGTGTTTCGGGTTTCTCCGTTCCGAGGCGGAGCTCCATTCGCGTCCTACAAACCTCCAGTCTCTTCTCAGCTTCAGTCGCAGCCGAACAGGTGCTTAAACGGTGCTCTCTCTTCGCTCTGTAATCGTCCCAGAATCACGGGAGCTCTCGCGGTGTACTTTGCAGGTCTTCTTTCGGAATTGCATTCGATGTCGATGGAGTCATTCTTCGGGGACGTGCTCGGATCGGAGGCTCTTCCCAGGCTTTGCGACGATTGTACGATGATCACGGTAAAAATTCACGTTTTCCCGATTGTCCTGTGCGTTTTTTGTCCTTTTATCTTTGGTTTCGAGGTTTTCGTTTTTCATGTAATTGTCATTATCGTTGTTCTCAGGCGTTTTGAAGGTTCCCTTTGTGTTCTTGACTAACGGTGAGCCACTACTGGTCGCTTCTAGATGAATCGAGGGGCTCTTTCTGATTATTTATGCTTTGGCTGAATCGGAGGCGACGATAGACGAGTTGTTCGTTTGTTATGCCTTTCTATTAGTTTGACATCGCATATTTGTGTTGCCCGTCGACATTTACGGGTTGGGAAACTTGTGGTCCGATCCTTGCCTTCGGTAGATTTTAATTGGGTGACTCTCTGGGCATTGGCATTATCTGAGACGTTTTATCTGGAAGAATAGAGTAAACCCGTGAACATTGCAATGTGCTTATAAATCATATGATTCCTAGTTGCAAGCTGTTTCATGTTGTCTGATAGGAGGTGGTCTTCCGGAGTTTACACGAGCACTTGAACTGAGTCAGCTTCTGGGAGTTAACATTTCTCCTGCTCAGGTATTGTTTCTAAGAGGACTTGCAGAATGGACTGTTTTTCACATTTAAATGTCGACCATGGCATGACTGATTGAGCCCTTGCCACAGCTTGCTTCCTTTATGCTATCCTTCTGCAGGTGCTGCAGGGTCATTCTCCTTTCAGAAATCTGTTGAATAGGTACAGAATTGGTTTCTTGGTGCTTAGCGCTTTGGAAGTTTTACGCTACTTGTAATCAATAGTTCTATATTTGCATGCCCATATTGGCAATTGCATTCCCATGAATGTTTCAATGGGGTGACTTGATGAACTATGCTTGCAAAACCCATCATGAAATCTGTATGAATTTGATGTGAAAGACACAAGCTTTCTTGCTTGCAGATTGTATATAGTGTTTCTCCTGTATAATTCATTGATGATGAAAATCCTCATCAAGATAATTCATTTACCTAAGTCCAAAAATTTTTGCTCAAGCAGTAATTTAATCTGACTTTGTGTAAATAAATTAGTATTGTCCAGATACGAAATGAACTCATTGTAGCCACTGGGAAGGGAGACCCTGCTCTAGTGATGTCTGAGTATGGATTCAAGTGAGTACTAGCCTAACGACTCCAATTTATTCATCTTGGCTGGCTTCTCTAAAACTAGAGATCTGACAGGAAGTTGGGGATTTTTCTTTGCAGAAAAGTATTATCGATCGACGAATATGCTTCCTGTTTCAGTAACATCGATCCTGTATCTCAATACAAAGCCTGGACAAACGATAATGTCTGTGGCCAAAGTAGCTGCTTTGAGGATTTGAAATTAAAGTGTGACGTTCTTTCTGAGAGAGTGCAGGCCACATTTGTTGTCAGTGATCCTGTAGATTGGGGCAGAGACATACAGGTATTCTGCTGTATTTTTTCTTTCAATGCATCAGTTATGTCAATATATGCATCCATTTGTGTTATGATATACCTCCTCCAAGTTCTAGTATCCCCTGAATGCGTGTTAGTTTCCATGGAATTTACGATATCGTTATGGTACTATTGGATGAAATCTGCCTCTGAATTTCCTTAAGTCATCTCGTTCTGTTAGAAAGAAATATCTTGCAATACATGTGCAGTCTAAGGTCTGGACCCTACTGTAATTGCTCTGCAATAACAGAATAACTGCAACAGGTTCTCTGTGACATTCTAAGGTCAGGAGGGCTTCCGGGACACCGGATGGACGTCAACCACCTTTATACTTTGCAGCTGACGATCTTGAATATCAGGTTGTTTCATTGGCTGAAAACATGAAATGTTCGATTGGATGCTTCTTCTCCTCCTCTCTAGGGAAGAGTTCGCAATTCTCAAATTAGCCAAGGGTACTCAGTGCAGGCTGCTTTTCCACTGGAGCGACTCGGGATGGGTGCCTTTAGAGTCGCTTTAGAGAGTGTCTTCAACAGGTGAAGTGTCTTTTCTTAAATGAACTTGAACCTTTTCGGATGAAAATAATTATGTGTTAAGAAATTGGAAACATTCAGCGATTACAGTAGGCCTAATAAGTCATAACCGATCATGAGTTTAAGCTTTAAAGTCAAGTTTCACACACTTCAGTGGAAGGTCTTGTGAAAGCCAATAGCTAAAAGACGCTGACAAAGCCCTAAACCCTTGCCAAATCCCTCAATCACCTAGCACTCCCTTAACTGTTCCAATTCACATGCTTTTCTTCGATATATGCAGAATTCATCATCATCCCTTGGAGTATGTTTCTTTTGGCAAACCTAATCCGTTCGTGTTCAACAATGCTGAAACAACGTTGAGAAAGCTCTCACTTTCGCACTGTGATGTTCATGGCATGGACGATGTATCTCCCCAGTCATATTCCTTCAGCACCCTTTACATGGTCGGCGACAATCCTTCTGTAGACATCAAGGGTGCTCAACAGGTTGGCTAAGATGCGGTTCTTGAACATATTGCTTCGCGCTAGTTGCACACGTCATTCACTCCTGGCTTCTCAATACCTTTTCTATTTTCGGCTTAATACCTAAAGCAAGAGAACTTATGATTGATTTTCAGGCAGGACGTCCTTGGTTCTCTATCTTGACTAGAACAGGTGTGTTCAAGGGAGAAGATAACGACACAAATTTTCCTGCAGATCTGGTAAGTTGACAAAGGTGCAAAAGGATATCTTAAGAAGATTGCTCCTGCTGCAAAAGAAGTTGAGCTGTGATTTTCCATAAGAATGCGTATCTACTTTGATGGAAGATTGGTCCGAATTTGGGTTTGGCTTCTGAGCATTGCTCCTTCGCATTGTTCGACAGGTTGTTGACACAGTCGAAGAGGCGGTGGACTACATCTTGAGCAGGGAGGGCAGCTGATAGTTGTAGAGCCTGCTGCTAGTCTTTAAACCGGCACGGCCCTTGTTTTATCACAAAGAATCCGGACCCGTTCAATCTGCTGGGGCGAATTCGCTGTGGATATGCAAAATGGGTAGTCTCACTACTTTTAGTTGGCTTTCATCTATTCTTTGTTTCGTCACGAGACTGCGATAACGTTTCGATTCCTTACTTCAGCAAAAGGGGCTTCAGTAATAATATGTGAGGAGATGGAAATTCTTGCTATCCTGCCAAATGCTTCTTGTATACAGATTCCCGATTCTTGCCTATAGAGGCGATCTGGGAGACCGAACGTCCTTCCCCTCTTGCCAAAACGAGGATCATTTACTGCGAAATTACTGTCCGTGGCTGCAAGTCTTACAAAGTTGTTCATGTCTTCGCCATGAAATGGAATAGGTCGTGACTGGTAGTCGACCTACTAAGTCGACCTACTGCCATGCCTTTACATTTCGTGCAAACAAACAAGTGTCTCCGACCTTATTGAATCCTCGATTTAGCACTCGTCACTTTACTATTGTCCTTTGTTTGAATTTCATATGTTTTTGGGGCTCCTACAATTATAACATATTGTTGGCGTGGAGGTCGGTCAAAATTCAGTCCTACGAACGTAAGACCCCTAGGACTCTCAACGTGATTGCTGACCCATCATCGTATGAATGCAATGACATTTTCCATATGTTCGAAATAGAAGTTATCAACGGTCCACATGTAAAGAAGAATCGCTGTCGCCTGTCTGGATTGGTATGAAAATCTTTAAGTCCAATTAAAACCCTTGAAAAAGCCAGATTTTAGGGGGCTTGAATGTAGACGACATATGGCAGCCTACTAATGTCAAGAGCCATTAGAGTGCCGTCAACCCAATCCAAAAGTAGGCGTGTTCTCGTTTTCAACAACTTCGAGAAAAAAAAAAAAATCTTTTACGGCATGTCGTTGTGATGTGTCGTCGCTAAGAAAAGAACAAGAACATGAAAGCCGAAAAAGGGGAAAAGCCAGAGAAAAGCCAATTCAAATCAGTCGTGACGCGTGAGCAAAACGGCCGCACTAATAGAAAACTCGACCCTTAAGTTAGAGATGAGGCTGTGCAAGTGTGAATAAACTCTGGGCAAAATGCACACGCGAGCGAAATGACGGCACTGTTAAAAAGCACAACCCTAAAGTTAGAGATTGAGGCTGTGTAAGCGTGAATAAACTCTGGGCAAAACGCGATCCTTCTTCCATGTTAGCAAATTTGACCCAAAATTTTAAATTTACAGATGAAAAGAGAACACATGTATGTAAAGAAGGTACATATGCAAAAGATGTGGGATACCACTCGTGCATTATGGACATGCACATCAATGCTCACTTCCTATGCATTGATCCATGGCCAATTATTATAGTATGTGGAGCAAAATTTATGTATAAGGGAAAATGACATAAATAATCCCTAAACTTTGATTAAATATGCAATATCGTCTATAAATTTTAATTTGTTCAATAGCCCCTAAATTTCTCAACATTTTCATATGATATAGGTATTATACTAAACATATACTAACAATTCATGAACCATATTAAATACATTAAAAATTTGAAGACGATATTGTATAATGTGCTAAAGTTAATGATCTGTATTGCATAGATTAAATATTCAACCATTTGTGTTAGCCTGTACACTGAGCTTGGACATATTTATTATAGATTGCAAGAACTTCACTAGGCAACATCAGAGCCAGATGGTTCTATAAAAGTCTATGTCATGGGTAATCTCAACTTGCTAGGCCGTGTAGTTATAATGTGCGGATTAGGAAGATGTGAAGCGCAAGCAACTCCTAAAAGAACCTCTTTTTCTTTTTAAATATAATTCTTTGATTACCCTTTTTATTTCTTTTTTAGTTCTTAAAACTAGAGTCTGGCTTGTACTACTAGATCAGCAAGAATAGGGGATAAGGTGTACGATGTTTTTGCTGCGAAAAGAGATGCTGCTTCTTTGTTCTCGACGGCACTGAAATCATTCTGATTCTTTCTAATTGAACAACCTCCGTCGATGATTTAACAATGGCAATTTAATGTTCACAGTTTAAAGAAAGAAAGAGCCTAATTAAATAATCGGAATTTCGTTTCTTTTGCAAAAATAATAATAATAATAATAATAATAATAATAATAATAATAATAATAATAATAATAATATTAATATTAATAATAATAGTTAATTTAATTCTTAAATTATCGTTTGTATAGGGAAGACAGAGCCTCTAGACATCAAAACATCACTCAAAAGAAGAATTGTGGACAAGGTACATAACTTTATGAGAGAGGATCTTGCTTTCGAGAAATTTTTAGAAATAGAATGTTGTAAAATATTTGGATTTTCATTCATTTTTTGTTCGGGTAAAAGATTTCAACTTTTCAATTAGGCTAATTACATATGTTTTCATTAGATTCCCATTTTGAAGATGATAATGTGATGCTAACATTAGGGTAAGTATGGTTCCACAAGTAGAGGGGGAACTCGAGAACCAAACCTATTGGAATTAGGTTGGTTTCAAGTTTTAGAGTATATAAGAAGAGTTCCAAAAATTGAAGAACATGTTTTAGCGGTAGATTTTATATTTCAGGTTCCATGTGAAATCTAAAATAAGTTTTGATATGTGTTTGCATAATTTAGTTGTATTATATCGCTTCTAGTGATTAGTGTATAATTTGGAACCATTAGTTTGACTTCCATTTCTAGCATATCCACGGTTGAGACTCTTACTTTGTAAATATTTTCATATTCTTTGGTGTGTCTACATATATGTTGGGGTTAGTGGATTATAATAGCAAATGGTGATCATTAGAGGTGATGATTCACGTAATTAAATACATATGAAATCTGGGTAGACCTTGGATTTAGATTTCAGAAATATGGTAAGTTATAGGTTCCAAAAAATTTTGGAACCAATTTTGATGGGTAGATTCTAGGATCCAAGTAGAACCTAGGCTGATTTGAAACTGCTTACCGCTAGCTAACGTCGTTAATTTAACGTTAAATCGACTAATGTTCTGTGTCATCTTTAAACACCCTAAACTCAATAACCACCACTGCCAAGCTCGACCACTGCCGCCACCGCCGCAGCCAACCACAATAACTTCAATCAAACACTCGAGAAGCGAAAACCATCACCACCAAGCTCGTCCACCGCCACAACTGCTGCTGCTGCCGCCACCAACACTACCAAACCACAGTCAACCGCCATGGACTCACCCTCACCCCCGCCAACGCGGCTCAGCCTCACCGCCATGAAACCAGCTCGAGCACGACCCAACTCTCTTTCCCCCAAGTCAGATCCAAGATAGCCATGACCAACAGATTTGAATTGACGACCTCTATGGAGGCCCGCTACCTTCTAGAGCGGCCTCTGATCTGAGGCGCTAAGGTCGATCGAGGCCTTGACTCGCAGCCTTGACCTCCAATGGAGGTCAAAACCGAGAGAGAACGAGAGAGAGAGAGAGAGAGAGAGAGAGAGTGGCGACGGGCGAACATTGAAATTTGTTCAATTTACTTCTCTGTAATATTGTACAAGCGTCCATGAAATGAAGCTACAAGCTTTTTACAAGGTACGCAATGAGCCATGCTCTGCTTCTGGATTAGTGAAATTTCTACCAGTCCCGGATCAGGGAAGAGCTCAAGATAAACCCGAAAGACATTCTCATTCCACTGCACCAAATAAAAACCAACATGAAAAGGAAAATCACGAGCCAATCGTTATCTTTCCGAACAATGATGCGAGCAACGTGGGGAGGCTACATGTCTTCAAGCGGCGCTATGGAGGCGAACCGACAATCGCAACAACATCCTTTCCTCTGTTTCTGTTCACCCATTTTCACGAGCTTGTTTATTTGAGCCGCCAATAGCTTGAAGATCTTGACTTTAATCTGACCTCTTTTGGTGGCAGCCTTGATCTCGGCTTGTAGGGCCATCTTCTTCATCTCGTCCCTGTTATCCATTTCTCTGATCCTCTACACGGGCAAGCTCTGCCTCTGTTGAGAAGAAACAGAGTAACGATGGACTCTGTTTCAGAGAGAGAGAGAGAGAGAGAGAGAGAGAGAGAGAGAGAGAGTCAATGGAAGAAGATTGAAGAAAGGGAAAGAAGCGGAGCAACGACCTTGACGGGTGCAGAAATGAGGGCTAAATCAAAGATGGTCCCGAGTGAACAGGCGCCCATAGGTTTTAACTTATGGGCCCGTTTTCATTGCACATCTCAATTAGGGTAAGAAATTTTAGAGTCATTCTGGTTTGATTTGAAACTTGAAACTTATCTCCTATTAGAACCGGTCCCTCAATCTTTTGAATTTGTAATTTAGGGCGTGTTTGGTAATTTCTAGAGCAATTTTCACTCATAAATGATTCTTTTTAATCTATTCCCAATAATAATTTCTGAGTTTTTTAAAGCGTTGGGTAATTATCTTAAATTTCTATTCCTGGTATAAAAATGAGTTTGGTAGAATTCTCAAAATTTTTTATTTCTTTTAATTTTTTAATAATTTTTTTCTTATTTTTGTATTCTTTTTCTTTTTCATTTTTCTTTTTCTTCTTCCTCCTTCATGGCTGGTCGCCTACCATAATAATGGCTAGTGACCGACTAGGTGAGGTTTAGCGAGGTCGTTAGGCTTGCCTAGCCACCGTGAACCTCAACCTCACTAGATTTAAGCGAGATAGGCAAGGTGCGGGTGGCGTGAGGTCAACGCCTTGCCTCGGGCTTGGCAAAGCCTCGAGCTAGCGACGCTCCAGTGAGGTCGCCGGCCCAAAGGAAGAAGAAAAAGAAGAAGAAAAGGAAAGAAAAGAAGAGGGAAAGAAAAGAGAAAATAAAAAAATTAGACTTGATTCTAGAAATTATTCTTAGGAACAAGAAATAATTTTTTCTATTTTTTGATTATGTTCCAAATCTATTCTCAAGAACCCAAAAAAAATGGATTTTGTTTTCAAAAAAAAATTTATCAAACGGATTTATGTTCGTTTTTGGTTTGGGAAACAAAAGAAGAGAATCAGTTGTTCTCAAAAGTGTTACCAAACAGGGCCTTACTCTATCAATTGGTTTGAGGGTCAATTCTAGAGTCTCTTTGGGTACCGGCCATTTCCTCTTATTTTTTCCATTTTTTTTTATTTCTTGTTGTTTGTACCAATAATGAAGAATATGAAACTCTTCAATTACTGGAGTAGACAAAAGGTTGATTATGTTGTTCAAGTGAACCAAGCTGTGCTCAAGTTACTTGTTAGTCTTATTATCAATTCTCTGTTTTAGAATGGATGTCATAAAGCTTCTTGCAGCATACGCATTTTCATCTTTTTAGAGTATGTAATTTGATTGGTGCCCAGTCTAATTATTGTGTTCAAAGATTTTGCTCTTTCGGGTGTTGTCTCGGTATTGGTCACAGGCACTGTCATGAAGCATTACATCTAATCAAACTTGTCAGAAAATTCTTAGCCGTTTGTGTAGGCATTTTTTCCTAGTTAATAGGTACCATGCACATATGTTTGTATGGGGTTTGACATGTGTAGTAAGTTTTCGTCTTGTTTTATTTAGAAGCACAATAAAAAGAAAGGGTGCATTTGATTCAGCATTCCCAATGAGCTTTCGTCCTCTAATCCTCCTTAGAGAAATGCTAGACCGTTTGTCAATTATTTTAAAAGAATTTTCAAGTAAAAGTCAGCATTGGAAGACTGAAAGCCCAATGTTAGGAGTAACATTGCTTTGAACATTTAGTTAAATGCTAAAATTAATTTTTTCCTTCCAAAACTACCATAATTAATTATTCAAATCTTCGATTTTGTCCATCATTTTGTTTTCTTTAATTAAAAAAAGACCAAACCCTTCGACAATCCAACAAGAGCTACGTCATCAATGAGCCGATTTGGTATTAGCAACTATTGATCGAGGTCGCTTGAGGTCGGATGACTTCCAGGTGGCAAAGGCCGCCGGAGTTCACACAACCCCAAGTGACACGCAACCCAACATTGGGTACCGCGCCATTGCCTGGGTCTCACTAGGGTCGTGTGGTGACCGTCGCCTAGGTCTCGCAAGGGTCACGCAACAGCCGCCATCGATCATGCGACCGTAGTGACACCCAAGCAAGGGCCACTTGAGGCCACGAGACTTAAGCGACGTTCACCCGGTCACACAACCGCCCGACATTCACTCCGAGGTTGGGTGACCCTTGCTAGAGGTCACTCAATGGCTGTCGATGCCAATCCGGCTTGCCAACATCCATAACCCGCCGTTAAAAACTAATATTAATCACCCAAAAATTTCAAATATTTTTTTATCAAACAATATTTTCCTCAAAAATTTTTTTTTTTTTTGGTGACCTGTGCAACCTCCGTGCGTCGCTCGCAGCGGAGAGTAAACCCGAGGTGACTGGGCCACCACCACGAGACTCCAAGCATAAGTGAGTTGCGCGTTTGCACTGAAGCAACGCGATCGCGAAGTTTCGAACTCCTCCCGGGGCCAAAGTGTGGTACTAAGGTCGAAGTCAACGTGGCCACCGCGGGTGGTGGTTTCCTCAAATTTTTCTCAAAGCGTAATTTACCAAATGAACTTTGTATTTGCCCAAAATCTTTTATGTGGACTACATCTTACAGGCAGTGCGGCTAATAACTGTAGAGCCGACATACTCTTTCGATTATGGACCTTGTTTTTTCAAAAGAATCAAAACTCATTCAATTTAGGGAGAGAGTTCACCGTGGAGATGTAGAATGGATAGTCTCATTACTTAGTTGGCTTTGATCTATTCCTTGTATCTTGACAAGACTCATGAAAATGTTCAGATTCCTTACTTTAGCCAAAGGGGCTCAAGTAATAATATGTGGGAGGACGGGGGACATGGAAATACTTACTAACTTGCCCAATGCTTCTTATATATAGATTCCTGATTCTTGCCTATATGATTGAAGTTGATCTGCGATAGAGTTGTCCTTTTTCCCCCACTTGCCACAAGTAGGGTGATCTGCCACAAAAACTCCTATTCATGGCTGCAAGCCTTTTAAAGTTCATATATTTCGTTAGGAAATAGAATAATTCTTGACTAATAGCCAACCTATTGTGATGCCTATATATTTCATGGTGATAAGTTTAATCTTCTAAAATTATCCCAAAAAGTGTCTTGAAACGGAAATTAGATTCTCAATTGAGCAATGACACTTTACCTTGCGTCCTCCACCTTGAATTTCAAGCGTTACCGGGCTCCCACATTTTTAACGTATGTTCAACGTGGGAGTTGATTAAAGCCAGTCAAATGAATTATGACGTCAGCAACGTGACGTAAGTTTTCAAAGATATTGCCAACCCATCATCCTTGAATCCATTGACATTTTCAATATCTTTTTTTTTTGTTTTGGTCTGCCGACTCTTTCGATATCGACGTTCCTTTAGCCTTGCTTGGGGTCCGCTTTTCGGCCGAGCTACACGTGGCGGGTCATTTTACCAAAGGGAGGAGGCTAATCGGATCAATCACTTAGTGGGGCCCACAGGCTCCTTAAATTAATGAGTTGGCCAACAAAAGAAGAAAATATATGAAAAATGTTTGCTTTAGTATGGAATTTTATTTTCGAATATTGCTTTATTGGGTTATTAAATTTCACATTGTCCGGCCTGTTTCGGGCACGTGTCTCGACTCAGCGGCGCATATACGTGAAGAAGAAGAGTCGCTATCGTCAGTCGCCAGTGGATGAGCTGTAAATCTCCTGAGTCAAATTGATTCCTTAAAAAGCAAAATTTTAGTGGCTTGAATGAATGTAGATGAGATCGCAGGATATGTTCCGAGCGGCAACTTAATTTTTTTCAGTTAATACCAAAAAAACCCAAATCGGCACACTCGCACTGTATTTACCTCCTGGGGTAATTTTCATGCTACAAAATACTCAAATAGGCATATGCCTATGAAGAATCTAGCTTGCTATAGCTTCGACCCATTATTTACATTAGCAACTTGGATGATTGGCGCGTGAGATGGATCCGATGTGAAAATTCAATGAAAATGGGTCTCCTAAACAACGTCGTTCTAGGAAAATCAGATTCGAAGAAAATGAACTGAGATTTGAAAATTTGTTATAAATTGTTTGAAAGCTCCCACGCATTTTCAAAATATGCCAAAATCGCTAATTTTGTCACAAATTTTTCCTTGAGATTTGAGTAAACTTGTTACGAGCGTTTCGATTTAAAAAAAAAATTATGGCATAATCACATCTTTTGCCCCCAATCCCACGTTCAAAATATAAGCGTGTCCTAATTTCTTTTGTGCCACTTTTTTTACCAATATGATTAGTGACCCAAGAAATTTGGGAACAACTCATAAAATTGCAACATCCCATCGTAGTGCATCATAGTCACTAAAAAAGAAAAGAGAGATGAAGACAAAGAAAGAAAATGGTGACCAAAAGCAATCTCAAATTCATGGTGATGTGGGAGCGAAACGCACGGACCATGCACATAACACATGAGCACCCATTTCATATGCATTGGTGCATGAACCGTCATTGCCATCATCATCATCATCACCAACATTATCAACATCAACATCAACATCATCATCAACCATCAATTCTATAAAATCAAATGTGCCACAGAATCTCAACCACCAGGCAATATGGAGTTATATACAACGTGAGATTAGGTCGATGTAAAGCGCACGCAACGCCTTAGAGACTTTCATATTCCTAACACGTTTTTATTTATTTATTAATATTAAACTTAAGAGTCCGGATTGGACTGGGACCGCGAGAATGAGATAATCTATACTTTCCACGAACCGACATTTTTGCTGCGGTAAGAGATGATGCTCCTAGGTTCTTGACTGCCCTGAAAATGGCTATGATTTTGTTCTCGCCCGACACAATTCCCTTTGCGGATTTCAAGGACGGCGAATTTCTGAGATTTTATCCCTTTATTTTTTAATCGAAACCTAATTTGCCTTTTTGCACAACTTCTCAAAAGGTCTCTCATAAAACCTAAAATTATAATGTGGCACTAAAACTGTTAAATCGACCGAGCGGTCCGATGTGTAGTTTTAAAAGGATGCACGTTAAGAAAATAATAATTGGTCGGTAAAAATTGCTAAAGTTAGCTCTCGGCCACTGCCTTGTCTCCGCCGCCACCAACCGTCACCGCTTGCCTCAAACAACCCGAACTCAAAAGCCCACCACCGCCGGACTAGTCCATCGCCACAACGGCAGCGGCGGCGCCGCCGCCGCCGTCACTGCCACACTACCAAAACTGGGCTTCACTACCGCCAACCACGCTGCTCAGCCTCGCCGCCATGAAACCGGCTCGAGCACAACCCAAGTCTCTCGCCCCGGTCGGATCCAAGGTAGCCATATCAGGAGTCCGATCGCGCGCGATCAGAGACCGCACAGAGAGAGAGAGAGAGAGAGAGAATGGCGATGGCGATGGCGACCTTCGAAATTTCTTCTGTTATTATATAAATAACATTATAGAAGCACCCACGAAATGAAGCTACGCTTTACTGGGTGCCAATGAGCCATGCTCTGCTTCTATGGTTACTCAATTTTCTTCCCATCCGGGATCAAGGAAGGAACTCGAGATAAAACATGAAAAAAGAAAAAAAAAAAAGAAAAAAAAGAGAAAAAAATTTCTGCTCCCGCTGTACAAAAGCAAAGAACAGAAACGAAAGGAAAAAAAATCCATGCACCAATGGGTTGTATGCTCCCGGAAAAATGACGCGAGCGACGTCGGAAGGCTACGTGTCTTCCAGCGGCTCCCACGGAGTCGAACTCGCGACTGCAACAGCACGCGCTCCTCAGTATATTCCCCAGCATCTTCGCGAGCTTGACGATTTGAGCCGCCAGCAATTTGAAGATCCTGACTTTGATCTGGCCTCCCGGCGGAGCCTCGATTCGGGCCTGCGGGGGTCGCCTTCTCCGCCTCGTCCATGTTCTCCGTTCCTCCGATCCCCTTCGCACAGGCGAGATCTGGCTCCGCCGGAAGAAACAGAGTAACGAAGGACTCTGTTTCAGAAAGAGAGAGAGAGAGAGACAGAGAGAATCGATGGATGGAAGGAGGATGAAGAGATGGGAATAAACCGAAGCGAGGAGCTCGACTGAGGGGGTTTATCTGAGAGGCTTAGAGTTAAAGGGGTGGTCAGAGCGGTTCACACAGTGAGAACGGAGCGCCTTGGGGGCCCCTTCCGCTCGCCCTTATCCTCTACGCCTTGCGACTTTTGGCTGCAAAATTCCAAAATAAAATTTATTACTTAACTTTAGGAAAAGTTATGAAAGAAAAAATTATGATACGATGACACGAGTTGATATTTCAATATGGCGAAAGGTTTCTTTGTGTTCGCTTTGGTAAACATCAAAATCCGGAGTGAATTTGAAAGTGGCTAGCTGAACTTGTTCACCTGCTTCATCTCGAGGTGGGATCACACCAACCTGAAAGTAGCTCAAGCCGGTGCTCCACTCGGAACTGGTGGAAAGCCCGTATTCAGTGTGTCGTCGGTCGGTCCAATTTGAGTTATTCGCGAGGAATTTGACTCGGCTTACATGGAAATGATTGACGATACGTTTTGTTTGTGG
The DNA here is from genome assembly GCA_014182585.1 of Eucalyptus coolabah. Taxonomy (NCBI): domain Eukaryota; kingdom Viridiplantae; phylum Streptophyta; class Magnoliopsida; order Myrtales; family Myrtaceae; genus Eucalyptus; species Eucalyptus coolabah. The sequence continues at coordinate 21,399,706 of CM024629.1, read as the reverse complement.
CTGTGTCTCAGTGTGAGAGAGAGAGAGAGAGAGAGAGAGAGAGAGATGGGTATAGAATAGAAGGTGTTGAATCTCTCTATGTTCACGTGAGTAATTACCAGCTGGTTCATCAACAGGCCCCCGTCCACACCATCAAAAGCTGGCGCATCTCATTCAAGAGTCAAGTAAGCAAAATCCAGAAAGAAAGTGATTTTACATCGTTTGGCCCCATAATTACAGGAAAAAAAGGAGAAAAAGGAATAATTTGACTTCCTTGAGAGGAGAGTCGGCGTCCCTTTTTAGTCAAGGAGCTCGAGTGAGTGAACAAATGAATGATCACTACCTTTCGCTCGCCCAAAACGAGGACCCACTTTTTGGCCGCGATATCCCCCATGTGCTAAAATCGAAATGCATATTTTCTATGCTTTGATGGGTCGTACCCTTTCGTCTCAAGAGCTTGCCGATGATCGATCTATGTCCAAGGAGTCGATCCTGCGGTATGAGAGCCGGCCCCATCCTGCCAGCACTCTGTCCCTCGGTGTCTAATCGGAGTGCTAATACCATAGACTCGAAGCTCGTTCGCTAAAGACTCGATTTGGATTTGAAACCCTTTTGCTAGAGCCGATTAGGTATCGGGAAATCCTAACAAACATTGACAGAAGGATGGCGAATTGATTGAAATTGATGGCACGCAGACGGTACCTTAGAATATTGTCGAAACAGACCTGTGTTTACGCACGTTTCTATTTTATGGGGTTTACGCACGATCGAATTATTCACGGGACGCTATTTAACCATTTCTTATTCATTCGCCGTGGAATCATTTGACCCATTTGTCTAGTAGTCGGCCTGTCCCACCTCAGATTTGTACGCAACGGCAATGACCGCAAAACGGGAGAAAATGAAGAAAGATGACAACAAAAGAGGAAAAGCAGAAGATGTAAAAGGTATTGACCGTGCCAACTTTTGTGTTTATTTTGCACTTTGCTTGATGCCAAAGAAGGAAGCTGGAAAGCTGCAGGTAGACCTTATCACCACCTTCAAACTCCCCCCAAGAAAATGCGTGCGAAAAGATGACATAAAAAAGACGAACATTCGAAAGACATAATAGTCTCCCATTGAGCTGCATTTATTCGCTCTCAGTCTCTCTTTCTCAACATTTTGGAAGCTCGTAAAAATCAAAAAGACCCGAAATTACAGAAAGGAACCATTGATTTGAGAGAGTGGAGGGTTATAATCTTGGATAAACGGCATGTGAAACTGCTAATGTAGAATGAAGCAGAGAATCAGAAAACAGAGCACAAAAGCTAACAACATGCTCGATGCTCTGCAAGAAAGGAACTCGCCTTAAGTTGAGATTTCTTTATTTACATCTCTCATGGCACCCGTGAAAGAAGCTACAACCTTTATGCAATGAGCCATGCTCTACTTCTGGATTAGCGAGTCTTCTACCAAGGAAGAACTCGGGATAAACATGAAAAGTATTCTAAACCACTGTACAGAAGGAAAACCAAATGAAAGGGAAACCATGAACCCAATCGTTATTGACCTCCTAGAAAATGATGCTGCAGCGGCCTGGGGGCTAGGTGTCTTGAAGTGGCGTTACAGAGGCGAACTTGCAATTGCAGCAGCATGCTTCCCTCCTCTGTCTCCGCACGCCCGTTTTCGCCAGCTTGATGATTTGATTCGCCAGCAACTTGAAGATCTTGACTTTAATCTGGCCTCTCTTGGCGGCAGTCTCGATCTCGGCTTGTGGGTCGTCTTCTTCGTCTCGCCCCTGTTCTCCATTTCTCTGATCCCCTTCACAACAGGCAAAGCTCTGGTTCTGCTGGAGAAGAAACAGAGATGCGACGGCCTCTGTTTCACAGAGAGAGAGAGAGAGAGAGACGGAGAGAATCAATGGAAGAAGATTGAAGAAAGGAGATGAAGTGAAGCGACGAGCTACACTGGTGGGGCTTTTATATGGGCGCTAGATTAATTTATGATCAGAGCGGTTCTGCAGTGTGAACAGGCCCTTTAGGTTCAACCTCGTGGGGCCCCTTTGCTTGGCCTCTTGGACTACGTCTGATTGTTACATTGATTAAGAGTTAGTGTTTGGACATCTTGAAAGGCTGTACATGTTTAGGGTAAGTAAGAGCCAAAATCCAAGTTCGTCTATACTTCGAAAAAATTCGAAGTTGAAAGTTCCTGGGCTTGGAGTGTCCTCTCTACCTTGATGCCTACCAATACATGTCCCTCGTCCCTCCATTCCATCTCGAAGTGCGTTCACACCAATTCAACCCATACCCGTGCTCCGCTCAAAATCAGTCAAATCGACACTTGATAACTATTCTATCCAACTCAAGTTATTTGCAAGTGATTTGACTCTTGCCACCAAATTGGCTTTGTTCTCAACCGTGACGGAGAGAGAGAGAATGAGTAACTCTACGTTAGAGTGGATTCTTGTGACTTTAGTGGGAACCGCACGCAAAATGTTTCCTAGGTTACCAAGGCGGAACAAAACACCACAACTCAAGATGGCCCACTGATCCACGTTTAGTCCTACATTAACTGGACATTTTCTGAGAGAGAGAGAGAGAGAGGAGTACAAAGGGTCTAGAAGATGTTGACTCTATGTGTGCACATTAGTCAGTTTATGGGAAAGAACAACCCTTGAAAGGACAGTCAAACCTAATTTTATTTCATTTTATCTTATCTTGGTCACTTACATTTTTATTTTTTGATCAATGTATTGTTGATCACTTGAGGCGCAAGATTCATGAATGTGGCTGGGGATATTTTTCCAGCTCAGCTCGATTCATTGACAAGGCAAGGCCTACTGGCCCTCACCATCATCAGAAGCGGATTTGTCTTGTTCAGTCAAATGTGGAAAAAATCCCATAAAAGAAAAGGCGGAAAGCGATGTCTCCATTTAGTAACCCCCAAAATTGCAGGGAAAAAAGAAAGGGGGAAAGGAAAAGCGTGACGTGCATCAAAAAAGAAAGAAGAGGGGATCGAGTGCACTATGATTAGCCACCTTCGTTGGCCCGACATCTTAATCTAGCTTTAGAACAAGAATGATAGAAGTTCATCGTTCGATCAAAGTACTAATTACCCCACCACAAGGGTCGAAAAGAATCGAAACTCTTTCACTAAAGACTCGATTTCGAGTCCTTCATGCTCTCGAAACCCTTTTGCTAGAGCACCAATATGGGCCCATCATTGGCAAATTAGGTATAGGAAATCTTAATGATCATCGACACGAGGACGATGAACTGATTAAAAATCGAGAGCATGGAGACGATGTCGTGAATAAATTTCGAAAATAGGCCTTGATCCACGGACACGTTTCCTTCCAATGGGAGATGATGCTTTATAAAATCATTCACAGGGGAATCAAACGGGGGAATCGCTTAAGGATTTCTTCTTTATTTGCCGGAGAATCTTTTGACTCGTTTGTGTGTGTAAACTATTTGCTTCGCACGATGATCGGATCGCCGAGGGCCCCTCCTCATTTGACTGAAACAGCTGGCCAGGCCGTTCCGCGAGCGAAAATCTCAGTGTGAATCGGGAAGTCTACGAAGCGACCAAAGAGAAGAAAACGACCAGAGAGGAATTCAATTTTAAGGGTTTTATCCGAAGCGGATGTTTGACCGATCCGTCTCGCCTTTCCTCCACATTTTCATGTGGGTTCCGCTTTGACCCAACCGACCGATAGTAGCCAGTTAAAGAAGGGTCTGTACTGTTCCGGTCAGAATGTTGACTTTGGGTTGGAGACGGATCTCATTGAATAATCAAGGCGTGAGTTTGAATGTGATGTCATGCAAATGCGAGGAGAAACGCCGTGAAATGTCTGCGGATGGTGCTGCCATAGTCGGAGGCGGAGCCCCTTTCTCACTCTACAAGGATCAAAGATCGAATGAATCTTTCGTTCTCTTTCGATGTTGATTGTATTTCAATAATCCTAAGCAGCGTATGACAAACCAGATAGACTTAACAGGGGCAAAGGTTGCTTTAAGGCGATGGCCGGCTTTGGGAATTGGATCCAGATGATTGTCCTTTGGTGGAGGCACATCGGTATATGCCAAAAAAGAATGTGGTTAAAGGTGTTCGCCTTTGATGGATGGAAATGTCTAGGTCCTAAAGTGGCTTTTAAAGCAAATCTAAGAACAATCCTCATTAGAATCTCTATTTTTATCTACTCGAAAGTGAAACTTTAAGTAAACTAGATGCATTTGCAATTGTTGATC